>JANHZT010001485.1:18771-33654 GCA_032468215.1 Stegonotus admiraltiensis | reverse complement strand
CTGGGATGCATGAACATGCATGAGAATGGCCATGCATTGGGAACGCATGCACATGTGTGGGGTGGGGCGCATGCTCGGGGGGATACTCACATTGCATTTTAGGGAGCATGCATGCATGCACGCACTTTGGGAACTCGGCACCAAAAAGGTTAACCATCACTGGTATAGGGTCTCCTGCTTGAGCAGGGGGTTGGACTAGAAGACTTCTAAGGTTCCTTCCATCTCTACTCTGATTGATTGGATGCCAGGGCCTTTGGAGCTACTTTGTGAATCTTACAATATGAAGAAGAAAAACCAAAAAAATTAAAGATAAGCCACAGATCACTGTTAAAAATATGCAATTCAAAAGAAGTGATAATTTTAATAAAATACAATATGCACAAAACCCGCTACTTCCAATATACTTCCAATATAAAACAAACACAACTATATTTTTCAGAGTGTTGTGGTTGCAAAAGGGATGTAGGCCACTGGTAGAGCACATGCTTTTCTCGGGTTTAATCTCTTAAATCTGGGAAAGATTGCTGCTGCCAGTGAATACTGAAAATGGTGAAATAAGCCAATAACTTTACAATAAACTGCCTTCTGAATTCTAGCAGCTTTTAAGAGCTTTTCAGGGAAGAAGAAAACCATCTCCAGACTGCAGGAAATACTGTAGCAATACTTGTAGCCAAACCATAATTAACATGCTTAAAGTTAGATTGCACAACTTAATTTCCAAAAATTGATAGAAACAGTGTGAGTCCATATTCTACAAAAGCCTTATAAGGTATATTCTAATGATAATAATTCCCTATATTATATGTCATCACCTTATGGTATCATTCTATGAAGAGCATGTAATAACCACACAATTATTTCCACACAATCTTTCACACAAGCTATGCTCACCCATATTAATTCATTGTTTATATAACCACAAGTTGAAATAATAAAATTACCTATGTTTGAACAACTCACTGAATCTTAAACATTTATTTCATCATAATGTACATACCTAGCAGCCATATAATAAAAGTAACATAGCCAACAATACTCAAGACCAAAAAACAATTTTTGTTTTACTTCTACTTATCTTCAGACCTGCCACATAAAGCCTTGTGAATACTTAATGAAACTCACAACTTGACTTAAGGAGAGGCAATTTGATGTAGTGGTGAAAATGCTGGCTGAGAAATCAGGAGACACGATTAGGACCATCGAGTCCAGGCCTCCCGTGGCCTGACACCTGTTGTGCCACTGCCTGACTTCTTCTGTGGCTGCGTGTGGTGCAAGCAGCCAGATGCTGTGTGACTCATCATGCTGGTGCCACTGCTTGCAACAGGAGGCTGTGTGGTGCATTGCGCTGTTGTGTGTGTGAGTGGCGGCACTGGCACAATGTGCCATGCAGGCATCCTACTGTGAGCGGTGGCACTGGCGCAATGAGCGATACGGCATCTTGCAGCGAGTGGCGGCATCAGTGCGGTGAGCCTCATGGCATCTTCCTACGAGCAGCAGCACTGGCACGATGTGCCACGTGGCATCCACCCACTGAAGAAGTCGGGCAGCAGCACAACAGATATCGAGGCATGGGAGGCCTGGCCGTGGCTGTCCTAGGTAAGTGGGTGTGTGGCACGTGGGGCAGCTCCCCCCCCAACCCTAGCTTGATTTTTATGCATGCGCCTCATGCCACCTCATATAACCAGACAGTGGGCGGGCTTAACTAGGGCTTATTTTGGGGATAGGGCTTATATTTCACACAGGTGTGAAAATCGGGCTATGGCTTGTTTTTGGGGTAGGTCATATTTTCAGGGAAACACAGCTTATATTACTTAAACAGGATTCAAATAATCAGTTCTAGGCTTCACTTAAATTTAAGTTATATAGGTAGATATATAATTAATTCAGAAGTATCCCAACAGAATTTTGACAATTAATGGCATATCTTTATCTCATTGTTTTGATTTACACTAAAAGAACTAAAGAAGACCAGAACAACTTGGTGATAATTAAAAAAAAACTTACTGCAGGGGCTGCACATTTATTTGTTTTTCAGAGGTCGTAGAAATTCTTCTATCATTCATCCTGCAAGTAGAAAGCTAGCATAATCTTTGTGTTGCTCCCACACACATCTGAAGACCATCAAGTTGAGAAAAGCTAGTGTTATTCATAGTTTAATATAATCAGTGCCCAGGGTGTATTACAAGACACAAATGATAGGCTCTTGTCCAAGAAACTGACAAAATGTAAACAAAAGAAAAAAGAATTAAATAAATTTGAAAAGAATGTATGGTTATTTCAGTTATAAGTACGTACTTTTCTGATGTGCTGTTCTGAAAGTTTCAAAGAAAGTTGTGAGGGAACTAACATCATGGTCCACTCCCATGAAAAAATTTTCCCCTTAAACCAGTCTTTTTGGACATTCATTTAAATAGTTTTCCTTGGACATATTAACATCCCAGCAATGAAATACATATGCTTAATATATCAAACTTAAAAGATAATGTTTTTTAAACCAGTAGTATGCCACCCAAAATAATTTTCAGCTCTACAGAAATTAAACGGTCATCTCTGCCAGACAGGAGATAAATCTTATATTCAATCAGCTTTTGTATTTTCAGAAATAAAAAAAACACCAATTATTTCTTCATATAGGAATAAACAAGCAACTCCCATGGGGGACTAACATACTCAATATATATTTCCATCTTTTGATATACTCTAAATGCAGATCTCATGGGTACAGTATCTACAGGATAATTCAAAGCTTTCCCCAAACATTACTGTACAGAGCATAATGGGCTACACTGACAAACCAAGCAAAAGCCATGGGACTGCCCCCCTCCCCCCCACTCTCTCTCACACACACAGAGAAATTCATTTCTTAAAATATTGTTGGGATTCCGGATTTCTTAAATGTTCATCTTTTCCAAGCACTTCACACTTGAAAGTAAGTTATATTGAGAAAAATAATGCATTGTGAATATGCCCATTATTCTGCAGATGTAAACAGAAACACAATTCAGTCTTCAATAAAAAAATTTAGTTGATGTTTTATACAAAATCTTTCAATTAATGTGATAAAAAGTAACACCCTCTTAAGTTTGTCAGAGTTTATTAATAAGGATAAGAATGGAAACATTTACTGCTCTTTCCAATACATTTATTTATCTCTCCCAGAGCTTCCCTCAAATTCTCAAGTTGCCTGTACTTTGAAATACCAGTGTTCCAACTTCCTTATTTGGTTACTGAAGCTGTTCTTTGTCTTGTTCAAACATTCTGATGAAGCTGCTTGCTTTCTCTCTGTCCACAGCCTTTCCACCCCACCCCCCCCTTCAGTCTGGCTTCAAGCAGGTCACTCTGACTCAGCCTCCTTTGTAGCTTACAAACCAATCACACACTAGTTATGCCCATTTATGGAGTACCTTTCCTTTTGGAAATCAGCAAGGCAAAAGGGATTTTTCAGTTGTTTGGAAAAGTGTTTGCTCTGCTGCAAAATCTGAAGTGCGCATAAACCACAGATTTCTATTTTACACATTGCTGTCTTTTTGCTGAGAAACCAGGGCAATATGTATCTGTGTAAGAATGGGGAACAGAGATTAAACACATACTAACTTGGGATCATGTTTTATTTATTTCTTTGTAGTTTAGCCATATCTGTGCCCATGTTTATGGTATGATCTCTAGCACATTTGCTCAAAATAAATATTCTGAACTCTCTTAGGCTTACTATTCAGAAAATATATTGAAAATGCCTTCAACTTTCAAAGAATAAGAGGTGCACAAATATTCTTCAGATTTTTTTCTCTGTGCAGTTCAATATACTGCAGAACTGAAACCAATGGCTGAGATGAAGGAATAGGTCGGGGGGTTAACATTTTACTTAGTGTATAGTTTAAAGCTACCTTCCCACCCCCAAAGCAGGCACTAGCAAGTATTTTAATGATTTATCAACTTTTCTCAGCAATGTATAAATCTCATAATCTTTCTACATTTTTTCAGGGGAATGTACTGATGATGCTGGTATGACATATTATTTAATTCTAATAATTTAGGATTAGACAACCACTGAGCAAATAGTTCCTGAAATGTGCCTTGCTAGCATCTTTCTTGGAGTTACAAAAGACAGAGAAACTAGTTTCTTCTTTCTGTCTATACTTGTGGGCACATATGGAGCCATATGGCATCCAGGATGAATGGAGCTATAATAACTAATCTCATCCTTAAAATCCCAGTATTCCCATCTTGGATATTCAGATTTTATATTTGCAAGAAGCAACCAGAAGATGCTTAACTGCAGAATAGAGCAACAACAGACGCAGAAAGAAGCTTAAGAGGTTGAGTTAAATATAAACCTGATTATTCATCTCACATGGTTTTAAATAATTAATATGTTAATATGATCACAATTCTGGGCAAAGAACCTTCCTATGTGTCACAGATGACAACTAGGCCACTTGTGGAATAGTTAATGGCCCTATTCTTATATATTGTTTGGTTTACATATATGTTAAGTTATAATGCATTCTATTTTCATGGCTTAGCATGCCAAAGGAAGCCAGCAACTATAGTTCATAAACCATTCCAAATAAGTGAATGGTTATCATGCAATTGCTGATTGTACTTATTACAGTATAGAATAGCTGTAAGTCAAATGTATAGTAATATTTTCTATCTACATGTATGGTGAGTGGAAGTGTATATGTGCTGTAGGGCATAGGTGTACATATCATCACACATTCTTTGGAAAGAAATCTCTAGAGATCTCAGTGAGGTAGGACAGATATAAAGATTTGCAGATATCATAAATGGAGGCTGCACAGCCTCTCCAATCCTATTCTAACATTCATTCATTCAGTTGACAAGAAATTACCTATGCAAATGAGCTTATTGAGGACCTTGAGCCCTGGTCACTTAGGTTTTAACTCTTGGAAATTCTTTACATGTTGAAGTCAACACTCCCACCGACCCCCTTTACCTACACCCCTGCTTTAACAGGTAGAAATTAGGACTGCAATAAGGGAGCTATATTTTACTGATAATGGTGTAGACATGTGCTTTATCTTTAATCTTTCTTCATATGTTTAATACACAAAGAGCACAATAAGGGGATGGAGTGACCCTCATATAGGCATTTAGGCTAAAAATTCATGAACACAGTATTCTTGTTAATTCCTACTAATTCACCTCTCCTCAGCTATTATTTTACCATCTCTTTCCTTCCACCAGTTGGTAAATAAAGGACCCCAGTTTTTGTACATAATGGAGAGGACACATTCTCCTTACATTACAGATACACATCTACTGAGTGGTTTGTTTTCTAGATGGAAGAGGCAGTTAGTAAGGAGAACAAACGGAAAAATGCAAGACAATCAGGTCAGGATTTTTTTCATGGGGTAGTATAGACACATATCTACATCTAGAATTAATAGCACTGTAATATTGCATTCAACTATTGTAAACTACTGGCTAACAATTTTGGAAGGCATAGTTCAAAGAATCTGAGAGTCTCAGCTTCATAAAAAGATTCCATAGAGTTCAGAAGCATGACATTTTCTTGGAATCCTGGTGAATAATATTATAACTATCCATTTTTAATTATTTTTTCAGAAATATAGGCAAAATAGTACTTTTATTTCTTATTTGAATATGTTTGTACTATGGTGTGCTTTCTTTTCCTTCCTTTTTATCCAGTTATTTTCACCAGACAGCCAATACAGTATTAATCCAATATAGTAGGGGTGGATTGCAGGTCCCAAATGGAATTTGTGATGTTAAGTGGGGATGAATGAAAGCAGAAGCAGTGCATCTGGCATTCCAGTCATTCCCCTAGAGGTGCTGCACCTTGCTTTGGAGCATAAGTATAGATTAGAGTGCAAGAAGTTAAAGAATACTGTGAAAATTTTATCTCCCGAGGATGCAACTCAACCACTTGTGCAATATGCACAACTGATAACACATTCAATGTACAGGGTACAGGAAACAAAAATAAGGCAAAAAACATGTACAGGTAGTCTTTGACTTACAACCACAATTGAGTCCAAAATTTCTGTGATTAAGCAAAACAGTTGTTAAGTGAATTTTATCCCATTTTACGACCTTTCTTCTCACAGTTGTTAAGTGAATCACTGCAACTTAAATTAGTTACATGGTTATTAAGTGAATCTGGCTTCCCCATTGACTTTGTTTCTCAGAAGTCACAAAAGGAGAATCATTTTACTTTTATATAAACTCAACCGTTTTCCCTTTAAATCAATATTTTACTATTAACACTTTTAAGGGAAAAATAATGGTTAGTTCTTCTCTGATGACAGAACCACCCAAAATAACAATATTGCTATTACACTTTTCCTGACACATAGGTTTTGTTTGCATAACACCCCTGATTTAGTGGTGAGGAGGCTAATTTGTTGTGCAAACAACCTAATCCAGTTACAAGCAGTTCACTCTCATGGCTGCCAGACAATTATGTTAACCCATACAATCATCCATGTTTTATGTACTATTTACTAGACTTTGTATCTCTTCAGTTCTGAATTAAAGAAAAACTAGACATGACCCATAAAACAGGGCTTAAGAACTCTGCCCTCTCTCCTTTTCCATCCACCTCTAAGCAAAAAAACCTCCCCTTCCTGATTCTGAAGAGGCACTGGCCTCAATTATGTTTTTGCTTGCCTTTTGCTTCCTTTTTTTTTCTTGTTTCTTGTTATTTTTTAATCCCACCTTTATTACTTTATAAGTAATTCAAGGTGGCAAATATGTCTAATTCTCCTCCTATTTTCCCCACAACAATAACCCTGTGAGGTGGATAGCCTGTAAGAGAGTGAGTGGCCCAAAGTCCTCCAGCTGGCTGTCAGATCCCTGACGTGATACTGTCATTCATATGGAGGGAGGGGGGAGCATGGGGATAAGCTGTATTTTATAACCTTTTTCCTGGCGCCTAAGCACCCTGCAATATTCTTACCTTTTGGAAATGAAATAAGGAGGGAGGGCCATGTGGATTGTGTCAGATGGTTGAAAGTGGAAAAAGGCCATGGGAACGGATCCTTATCTAGCTCTTAGGACTGCTGTTACAATAAACATCTTCACCTGTGGGTTGGCTGAAATCCATATTCGAACTGGAGGGATGGATTCTAGAGCCCTATTTCTAACTATGCAGTTTGGGAGGGAATTTAGAGTCTGCTTTGCCTGTTCTGCTATCCCTTCTTCTCAATATAAGGTTCCTTTTGAAATACCACGTTTCACGAGTCTATACTTTCTTGGGAAAGGAGGAGAGGCAGATCCTTACACTGGCACTATAGATTAAATTGCGGGAAGCTAAAGAATACTGTGGAAGTTTTATCTCCTGAAGATGCAACTCAACCATTTGTGCAATATGCACAACTGATAACAAATTCAATATATAGATTGCAGGAAGCAAAACTAAGGCAAAAAACATGTACAGGTAGTCCTCGACTTACAATAATAATTTTAATCACATTGTTTTAATCTTCTTTTTTCTTTTTCCAGCCATGTCTACTTCATTCCTTCAATTTCTCGCCTGCAAGCATATATTTCTTTCCATTTTCAAAGTCTTCAAATTTTGTCTTCCATATGTCATACTAAATCTTTTTCTTATTTTTAATCCGGATAAAATGCATTAAATCCTTCTCTTATGCCTGCGCTTATTCCTTCTTTTATTCCTGCACCAGTTCTTTAGATTATTATTATTCCAATTATAGGAGTTCCATTGTAGTTTCCTTTTCTTTTCACCAAAGTCAAACTGCCTGCAGACGAGAAGAGAAAAAAACCTCTTCCGCAAAATCCCATGATTGTTATCTGTAACGTTCAAAGTTTTCCATAACAAAGACGAGTTACAGTGTTTCTTTTTAAACCAGAAGGTGTCCCTCTACAATCCACCTTTTCCATTAGTCATGCAAGTATCTATTTTGAAGCAATTATATAACAGTCCATTTTAAATTACACTTCTTCCTTTGATTTTAACTGGGATGTCCCTGTTTGACCTTAAGTATTAGAATACCAATGGCAACCTTAAACAGGAAAAGACATTATTCTTCACAACTATTTCTACAGTCACTTATACTAAACTGAACAAAACCATACAAGTTGCTTCTAGTTTAGTGTGATTCATAAACATAGACAATATAGCAACTGTCAAAGTCTTTCAGTAAAACCTGGAAAATCCCAAAACATTCTACCAACAATATCTAATAAAGGGGCCACCAACCACACTATCCAAGGCCTAGGAGAATAGACAGTCATCAGAACGAATAGGATAGGATCCACCTTGATCTGGATAGGAATCTCATTCTAAATGGCAGGTGTTCAACAGAGAAGATATGCTTTCTGGGCTCTGACAGGTAGTATTGTTTAATCAAAGGAACCTATAATGCACCAACCCAGTCACCTCAAATCAATTGGTAGATACTATGGGAGATAGACAGCTCCTCAAATAATCAGATCTATGCCATGTAGGGTTTTATAGGTAATAGCCAGCACTTCAAATTACACTTGGAAGCAGACTAGTAACCAATGCAACTTTCATGTCTGCACCACTGTATGCTCGACCAGTGGAAGATTCTGAGTGGTATTTAATAACAGACTCATGTAAGTGTTGCAATAGTTGGGCTATGAGATGACTAGGGGATGAATGACTGCCTGAAAATCCTCCCTTAATCAGAATATTATAGAATATTACAAATATTTTCTTAGTTCAATCAAAACAAATTTTGAAACCTGACTTAACAATCTTTTGATGAGAGAAAATGTATCAATTAAGTAACATCTTTGCCAGATTAAAGCTCCATGGAAGTACCTCCAAGCAAACTACAAATATCTACCTATATCTCATGAAGATAAATGGCAAGTATAAACCTCATAGTATAAATGAAACAAAACAAGTGAGTCTACTTAAAAGACCAAACCAAACTTTAAGATACAGAGTCGTTCCCAAATTGGTATATTTGAAATGAGATGGAATGTCACTGGACATGCTGGTTGGAATTGTAGTTGAAAGAGATCAAGCTGGACAAGACTGTTCCAGGTTCTGTGTTTCAGAACAAACAGTATCTATACCTGATCTGAAATCCATTACCCTTTTGCCTCCAAATTTAAATATATGATCTGCTTTCCCAATCTGCTGCCTTCAAGATTGTTGAAACTACAAACTTCCAGGTTTCTAATTAGTATGATAATTGTATAGACTTGGATTTTAGGGAAGAATACTCCTAACATATCTGTATAGCATCTGTCAGTTCTTAGAAGGAGTCCAGACAAGAAGCTTCAACCATGAGTTTAAGCATGGTACATTTTCTCTCAACAAAACACTATCTTTATTGTAAGATTACAGTAACAAGATTTTGCAAATCCGAAAGTACATCTCTCTCACATCCCATTTACAGGCCAAGAAATTAGGGAATGTCCCTTCTGGGACATTTGCCATACCCCAATTGCTTCTACAGGCTAATTGTTGCCTAGATTGCTGTTCCTCTTTCTACTTCTATTTTTCAAGGACATTCTCATAAATTATTACACCACCATTCAGTGTTGGGGAAGGTATTTTAAATATCCTGTTATCAATATTATGTTTTGTTATGACTATAGCCAGTAACTCAAAGAAAAAAAATCTTTGACTGCTTGAAAAAATTGTAGTGGAAGATTGGCAGCTAATTGGCACAGAAAAAATAAAGCAGAGGGGCAAAAAAGCCGTAACTTTAAAAATCAAACCTAAAGCCCTGGAAAAAATCTTCCATTCGGATTTAAAACTGGATTTGGGGGGGAAAAATAAGACAAGGAAAAGAAGATAGAAAAACATTTTAAACAGCAGAAGAATTTAATGTGCAAAAGAGAAAGTGAATGCTTTTGTGTATTACAAGATGGCTACTTTGTTATGGAAAGGATTGTGAATCGGAGAAAGACAGCTGCTGGCGGAGAGCGTGAGAAAGAGGTGTGAGAGAATTCATATAGCTCTACCAAGATAAGAGAACAAAGGACAAAGACTGAAACGGTGCTGGCTCAAGTGAAGATCTGAATTGGACATTATTTAAAGAGGAGAAAAAAAGAACACTATATGGACTTGGAAATTTGAAATATATGTAAAGGAAAAGAATACATTTAAAAATCTCAACCTTTTAAATTGAAAATATAGAGAATTGGAAGGAGGAATATGAGACATTGAGGGAGATGTTTCAAAAAATAGGAGAAGCATTTAAGGGAAATAAAGAAGCAGAGGATTGGTTAGAATGCAAAAAAAGAGAAAAAGAACAGAAGAATGAGAAACAAAAGAATGAGAAACAAATGAAACAAAGGGATAATATTGGAGAAGAAATAATTGAAAATAAAGATAAAGATGATTACACAGGGTTTAGCAGTGAAAGAATGAGAATGGATAAGGGAAAATACATCTGTCAGCACTTCAAGCTGCATTTATTTCAGTACTGACATAAGAAGGAGGAGGGAGCAGATTCCAGAAGAAAGATGGGCATCTGCCAAGAGGACATCTGACTTTTCACCTACTTATTTTCCCTGGAGGAACTGTCTCCTAGGAGATGGGAGGAGGGGGGAAAATTCCTTCAAGCTGAGAGAGTAGATTACGGGCAGAGTGACTTGGAAGATAGCCAATGAGATGCAGAGGAGTGGGGAAAGGAAGGGGAGGTTTTTATCCAGGAAGTCAGTGTTGGCTCTGACTGAGTCGGGGTTTGAATGTTGCGCCTAATAAATGTATGATTTTTATCAAAGACCATTCATTTGAAATGCAATTTATTTGGACAACCTTGCAAACCTGACAACATCTCAAATAAGAAAGGAAGAGAAATAAATGGGGAAAGATTGAGAAAGAAAATTAATGGAGTTAAAATTAAAGAAAAGAGGCTGAAGGGGAGATAGAAGAAAAGGAAAAAGAGGAAAGTAAGGGAATGGGAACTAAGAAATGGAGTTGTGGAGAGACTAAGGGAAAATGGTTAAGAGTCAGTGAAAATGTTAATTTGTTAATAAAGAGATTGATGTTAGTGGTAGAAATTATATGTGAAAATGTTAAATGAAATAGAGCATTAGGTGCAATGTGAAAGAAAGAATGATTTTGGAGAAAGCATTAAATGGAGAGAAATAAGTAACATAAGCATTAATTGAAATTAGGATGAAAAATTGAAATTGAATGTAAAATTGAATGAAATCGAAATGTTAAAAATGATTTAAGTGTTATACTTGCAAGAAGTAAAAAAGAAAAAACATTGTTAAAAGTAAAGAAGATAAAGGATTGGAAGATTGTTTGGATAAAAATTTAAAGGGAAAAAATGGAATAAGATGAAATATACTGTTTATAATTAAAAAGATAAGAGGAATTTTGTGAAATACACTTGATAAATGAAAGATCGGGGTTGCCTGGCCTCCATAGTGGAAAATATTATATTGAAGATGAATACAGCAACAGAGAGAGATGAAGGAGAAGAAGAGAGGTGGAAGGGAAGAGGAAGGAGAGACAGGGAAGGAAGAGTAGGGAGGAAGGAAGGGAAGGGAATTTAGAGTAGGAGAGAGGGGAAGAGAGGGGGGAAGAGAGAAGCAGAAGGAGAGGGGAAGTATATAAGAGAAGAAGAGGAGGGGAAGAGAAAGTAGGAAAGAAAGAAAAGAGGGAGATGGTAGGTTGGAGGAGAAAGATTGCTGTACAATAAAAAAGATGAAATGGAAGAAAGGCAACCCCGAATAAACACAAATATATTAAGATAAAGAATGAATTGTTAAAGAATAAAAGAGAATAAATATGAATAAGCAGGAAAATTAGAATTTAAGGGCAAATGAAGATATTGTGTATGTAAGTAAGCATAGAAATGGTGAGATATGATAAAAAAAGGGGGGGGAGATTTTGGCAAGAATTGTAATTGAGTAAAACATATTTGAATTTAATTAATTGTATAAGACAAGAAACAGCCAAAAAAGATGTGGGGAAATATGTGTGTGTGGTGGGGGGGAACAATAAAACTTGTTTTTTTTAAAAAAAGGTATCCTGAAAGAGCTACTGTACGAACAGAAGATGAGCTTGTATTTGGAGAGCAAGTTCACCTTCCAAGCAACTCTACCCACTAGGCTATTCAAAGCATTTCATTGCCTGGACACTAACTTCCTGTTTTTGAGAAGCTGTTTCTTGTCTGTTGATTTGTCAGTTTGTAAATATTGGGAGCCTGTATATAAAGAACAAATGTTGAGACTGGTTTTTCAGAAGTATTATTGGTTGTACCTTTTTAAAAGATGCTAAAATCCAAAGATTCTTGTAATGAAGTGTAAAGTTTGTAATGCTCTCTCTTGTATATATAATACAAACTAAACTTGTAATATTGTACCATATCTGTGACAAATGTTACATAAATAAAATACTTTCCTTCTGTCAAAAAAAGGAGGTAATTTACATAACATCTTAAATATTGACCAATCATTGCATTTGAACATTCTGCCGATCCATTAGTAGTCAGATGAAAAGCTGAGCTTACCCCTTGAGATGACCCAATAGCTTTTATAAATTCCCTCCAGAACTTTGCGGTGAACTGAACCCCTCTATCTGAAGTTATCCTGCTGATGGTAATCCCGGAAATGCGACAAAATGAGCCTGTTTGGAGAATAAATCGACTGCAGTCCAGATGACCGTATTTTTCCCACTCTCTGACAGGTCCACTATAAAATCCATTTTTATTTCCTCCCAGGGTTGTGATGGGTCTGCCTGAGGTTGCAACAGTCCTGGAGGTTTTCTTGGTCTGGTCTTCATGGTAGCACAAGTGGCACAATTTTTTACATAGTCCTCAATGTCTCATTTCATCTTTGGCCACCAAAACTGTCTTCTGGCCATTTGTAGGGTTTTTATATAACCAAAATGTCCTCCCTGTTTTGAATCGTGGCTTTTTTGAAGTACATGGAGGTGCAAGGTTTTGGGGACGTATAACTTGGATCCTTTCCATGCTACACCATCTCTAATAGTTAACAGGGTTTTATTTTCCTGATACTGAAGGTCTGTTCTTAGTTCATTTTGTAATTTTTTGGTCATTTATGATTTATCTTTGATTTCTGTTCATTGGGTATGTGCCCGAGTGATTACCTGAGCCACCTTTTTGGGGGAAGGTGGAATTATCGGGTGAATCACTTCTTCTCGTTTGCTGTTAAATTGGAGTTTTCTTGACAGTGCGTCTGCTAATAGGTTTTTTCCCCCTGGGAGGTACTTCAATTGGAAATTGAATCTTTTGAAGTACTGCACCCATCTAAGTTGTTTTGGAGAGAGTTTCCTGGGAGTTTTTAGGGCTTCTAATTTCTTGTGGTCTGTCCACACCTCAAAAGGCTTATTGCTGCCCTCTAATAACTGTCTCCAAGTCAGTAAAGCCCAATGGACTGCATAAGCCTCCTTCTCCCATACTGCCCACCTCCTTTCAGTCTCTGTAAGTTTTTTGGATGTATATGCGCAGGGCTGCTGGTCCCCCTTTTGTTTTTCTGGAAGAGCACAGCTGCCACTGCTATGTCACTAGCACTGGCTTGCACTACAAAAGGGAGGTCTGGGTCTGGGTGTTTTAGGATGGGTTCTTGTGTGAAGTGCCTTTTCAACAATTCAAAGGCTTTTTGGCATTGTAAAGTCCATTTCAGAGGTTGTCCAGGTTTCGGCTTGGTTGATCCCCCCATTTTAATAATTCAGTTATTGGTAGTGCGATTTCAGCAAAAGAGGGGATAAATTGCCAGTAAAAGTTTGCGAACCCCAGGAAGCTTTGCAGTTGTTTGCGAGTTTGTGGGGGCTGCCAGTCCAGTACTGCCGTCACTTTTGCCAGAGCCATCTCTTATTATCTGGTTTGAAATGCGGTAGCCAAGACAATCTAATGTGTCCTTATAGAATTCGTATTTGGACAACTTTATATATAGCTTTGCATCCAGTAATTTTCTTAATATTTTTTGCACTAATTTAATGTGTTCTTCTAGGGTTTCATTGTAAAGAAGAATGTCAACCAAAGAAACCAGGAGCCCTTTATACAGATGCTCATGCAGGACTTCATTTATTAGCTGCATGAAAACCCCTGTAACCCCTTCGCCTCATCTATGAATTTGATGTCAGTGTGATGATGGGAGGGTAGTATGTTGCACTCTTCCTCACTGAAAACGTCTGTTAGGTCCCAATAGTAGGTTGGGATTTGTGGGATACCGGGGGGCTGATCAGCAAGCGCTGCTGTTGGGTCCTCCTGGGTTTCCTGGGGTTTTGAGCTGTCCATCTGGTGGTTGTTTTGTTCAGGAGGCGGCTCGGGGCCAAGTGCTAATTTAATTCTCCTGTAGCCGCCCTCCCAGTTTATCGTTGGGCACCATTTGTCTAGCCAGGCGAGACCCAGGATTACTGATTGAGTCATTTTTGGCACTACTATAAACCAGATTAGTTCCCAGTGCTTCCCCATAGTCAGTTTTATTTTTTTGGTTATGTGCGTGGCCAAACTTCCCCCTATCATGGATCCATCTACTTGTTGAAATTGGATGAGGGTCATTAACGCTTTGGTTTCTATACCTAGGTTGCACATGGAATCAGGGCTAATGAGGCATCATGAGCTACCAGTGTCTATAATGATACCTATGGAGCCCTCTGCGCCTGTGCAGGTCACAGTTAAAGTTCCTTTTATTTTAAAAGGTTGGATTGCTTCACTTACCATCTGGTCATCTCCTTTGTTGTCCACATCCTGTATGATGGGTAATCCTGCTGCCAGAGTTCCCTCCCCTGTGGTTTATTGGGGGTTAGGGACCTTGATGGCTTGGCACGCAAACTTGATTTCCTCCAGTGGCTTTCTCAGTGTCTTTTTCCCTTTTGGGGGAGTTAGTGCTCTCACTTTTTTTTTTTGATTTTATTTATATGCCGCCCTTCTCCGGAGACTCAGGGCGGCTTACAATGCGTTAAGCAATAGC
>JANHZT010001481.1:219884-238733 GCA_032468215.1 Stegonotus admiraltiensis | reverse complement strand
GAGTAGGGTGGTTTTTTGTAGAGTCAGAATGTTCAAGTCCGGTAAATTTAGAATTTCTAAATAGCGAGGTAGCCCTTATTATTATTATTTACATCAGATATCAACCTGAAATCACAGCTACCAGTTCTTTAGCTTGTGTTGGCTTTCATTCATATCAAGTTCTTCCCAAGAAACTAGTATACTGTAAGGTATGAACATAGTATTTGTGTTGATCCAAGCAGTGTGGCTTTTTGACAATGTTCAGTTTTTTCTAAATGCATTAAATATTTTTATTACTTTTTCAATTATGTGTTCCTACTCATTTTTCATTACTGGCACTTGATAATTTTTACAAGATGCTCTGGTGAGCCTTTTTGACGACTGTGTTATGCTGTTGTTTAATTGTGCTCTTTGGATTGTTTGATGATTTTTCAGTTTTGACCTTAATTGCATTAGTTTGCTCAATCAGGTTTCTTCTTTTTTTAATGTTCCTGTTATAAGCCATTGCCAGGTTTTATCCTTGAGCCACTTTCAGCTCAATCTTTTTTAGAAATTGACCATGTACAATAATGCTTTTCCTTGCCAGTATTCTGCTTGTGTTTTTATTACTTTATTTATATATTCATGTTTTTGTACATTAGTAAGTTCATATTTTTGGTCCAAACCTATGTTCAGTTAATCATTTCAGGGCTGTATGATATAGAGATATGTATACCAGGCATCAATGTCTTTGATGGGGTTTCCACCATTCAATTTTGTCTTTAATAGTTTTCATATCCTTTGGATGTATTCTTTTCTAATAACCTTTTTGTCCATGTTATTCAACTTTAAAATGCCCAGATACTTGTAGGCTTCATCCTGATGGTAAAACAGAGAAATTGCACTACAGTCAAAAGATGGCAAGTTTGACAGACTTATGGAATGAATCAAAGGGTTTCACTTCTCTTTCCAGCAAAATGAGAGCCATTTGGATGTCAGGGAAAACCTGGTTCCAGGCACTGCTACACGGCAGGTGCATTTCTAGGGTCCTGATGGATGACATTGTTTAATTAAAGGAATTTGAACCATGTCAAAACAGCTGAATCAAAATAGTCAGGCAGATAGTATGGGAGACAAACTGTCTTCCCAAGAACCCAAACCTTATGCCATGTATTGCCTGTTGCACCCAACTCTTATGTAGGAAGTCATTCAAGTCGATTCCCTTAAGCCCTGTTTTGTACTCCTTCAAACAACAGCCGCAGTCAAAATGTCTCTGCAATCCAGTAGGTGAGCCATGGATTGTTGCCAGTGTATTTTGGGTTAAAAAAAAGGGAGAATACAATGGATGTTAGAATTCTCTACAAGGCATTCACCAAACAATGAGAGAAAAATGATCTTGCCCATGCCAATGGTTGCACTCTTGCCTCAAGTTTGAAATAAAATAAAGGTTTTGGGCTGCAAAACAATTGATTGCTTCAGTCTTCTTATCCCCTGATCATCACAGTAAAGAGAAGAACAAGCTATCATTCTATAAAGCTTGAAGGAAAGTAGAGGTTTTCAATAGATCATAAAATAATATGAGCCTCTATGCTATAGCAGTTTCATATAAACTCTATGCTTTGTTTCAGGAATAAAGATCTGAAAGAGTAGAACTAGAGTAGAGAAAGATTCAAAGATTCAGTAACCCCAAACTTATAAACAGTCCTATTTCCTGGAAGCAGGTAAATTGGACCAAACATTTAAAATTTCTTGACATACCCTCCTGGGTAAAAGTTTTTCAAGTAAACAAAGATAGAGTCATGATTTCTGAACCTTTAAAACATTAACGTTGTGGGGATAGATGGGTTGTGAAGGTTAATTGACGAACCAAGAATAAGTGAGAACAGTATTTTCGGGAGCTTAATCTTCTACTACAAGAAAATAATATTAGTTATTTGGCAATCATCTTCAGCCAGGGTTGAAGAGCTGACTTTCCCCACAGTGCATTAGATAATCAACATTCAATTACTTAAGAGCTTTGATTAGCTGATTAAACATCTCCTTGCTGCATATGGATGAGGCTCCTAAAACAAACATATCCAGATTAGTTGGGTTTATTTCTTTTAAACTACTTGTCCAGCAAGTTTTAAAGGTTTACAATTCATCAATATTCATAGATCCTTTATTTTGAGCTTACATCAAGTTGCCTTATTCTTAGCCCTGTTTGTGTATGCATTAGTGAAGCATACTTGATATTTCTTTACACTTTTCCATTATTCAGCCTGCAAACATTGTATTTTTCTGCATATTTGTCCCAAAGTAATAAGTAAGCCACTGCCAAAATTCTCCTCTAAGATTTCAATTCAGATGGATGTCATCCCTTTAGCTGTTTGTTAATCTTTGGATTAAGTTCAGAGAGAGACCCTGTTCAGACAAAGTAGCAAACCATGATTTGCATATAAATGAACCATGAGTTTGACCTTCCATTCTGCTCTTCTATGCTTAGCATGATATGCAATCTACAGAATTGTGGTTTAAGTGCTCCCTCCCTCAAACCAGCATGTGTTTCGTGTAAGATTTGTCTCCTTTCTCTGAACCATCTCCCTAACTATAACACTTACTTACACCATTATTAATAATGCATTGTGGGGAACAGTATCTTTGTACAATTTTGTATTTCAGTGTATCTTTTATATATATAGGACGTTTTTATTTAACCCACTGAGAATTACAATGTTTAAAAGCGCTCTTTCATAATAATTTACAATTGATATGGAAGTTCACCACCCACTCGCTATGCACACTTAGAGTTTTCAATGAGCTTTTACCATATCTTTCAACTCTTGGATAATCAGAAAGCTCACTCTTTAGAGAGGAGAGTCTCCCCCTGACTTTTTATATTTGAAATTTTGAAAAATTGAAGATTGTTTGGATGTTACACATTATATAAAATTAGATTATACTTCCTTCAACTTCTGTACAAGTAGAGGAAATGCCTTTTTCCCTAAAAATTCCAAGTTCTCACTAGTTGCATGACTTTTGAAAGCTTTGTTTGCTGATTCAAAGTATTTATATGGCTATCCCACTTCAGCAATCTTGACTCCACAAAGGTACAATCAACCAAAAATACAAAAACCCGGTCAAAAACACCAGCTAAACACACTTTTTCTCTGCCTCCTTACTGTGCCTTAGATTAATTCTAAAATAATCATAGTGATTGGGGGCGGGGAGGACAAATTTAATTCAAATCCTCATTCAAGAAAATGGTTTTAGAAAGGAGAAACACAACTCTCTAGCACAGCACTGATCACCTGCTGGGACCAAAGGTGAATTTGATGGGAATGAATGAGGCTGATCCCTGATACAAAATACCACTTCTTCACATTGCCCTCTACATTGCACAAGCATTTAAGAGGAGGGAGCCAGCAATTTTTTTTCAGCTTTGTTACTGATACTGTCAGAGGCAAACATAGCAGTTTCAAAAACTCATCTCTCATCTGAGATGGAATGTTATGAACCTGATGCCTGTTGTGCTGAGAAAATATAAATAGAGAGAGATACAGCCTAATAATGCATTGTCAACAGGATGCTATTTTTACAATTGTCAGATGATAAATTATAATTCTGTACAGCATGCTAAAGTGGAAGCCATGAAATAATTTGTCGGTAAGCTTTGTATATTGACAAGGAAAATACTGTATTAACATTCCTATTGGAAGAAATTGAAATAATGTTATATTTCTGGCAAGAAAACATGTTAATTCAGAAAGGGTTCCATACAACAAGGGTCCTTCATACTTTTTGGTTGGTGGAGTGAGTACAACTTATTTTCTTGTGAATGCAATGTTTATGTGCCTAGTCAAGAAAATCTTAATGCTCTTTAGAGTAACAAATATTTGCTCTTGATCTTTATTGTTCAACAATTGTTAAAAGTCTGTTCTTTTGATGCTGTCTAGGGAAACTGATGACTCACCCGTCATATTGTATAATGGTTGTGCATGCACATATGTGTGGGAAGGCCAAGCAAAATTTATGAAGCAGCATATAGAAGCTAGAATAAGATTCAGAGAGATTGGTTCAAAGAGAAGAGACTGAATAATTCAGAGAGAGGAATTTTATATGCACTCTTGAGCATTTGGAAGCATCAGCCCTTATGATTAATAGCATAATAAAATATGCTAATTAAATTTCCTTAAAGGACTCTAAAGAACTAGTAATGCAGTAGTATGAAAATGTGGTCTTTAGGCCATGTGAAATAGGGTAAGAAGTGATCTTTCCTTGCTTCTACCACAGTCTTCTCCATCTACTTGCTGCTTTACCTGATCCACTGCTTGTCTTCACTTTTTTCCCCATCTATGTAACTTTTCAGCTAATCTGTCTCATCATTAATTAGACTTGTGATTTCTGGTTTTTATCACTATTTTGTATGTAATGCATTCAGAATAACAGAGTAACAGAGTTGGAAGGGACCATAGGGGTTTTCTAGTCCAACCCCCTGCTCAAGAAGGAAACCCTATTCCAAATAGTTGTCCAATCTCTTCTTAAAAATCTCCCGTGTTGGAGCACCCACAACTTCTGGAGGCAAATCATTCCATTGATTCATTGTTCTAACTGACAGGAAATTTTCTTCTTTCCTTGATTAGTTTCCATCTATTGTTTCTTGTCCTGCCTTGAGTTGATTTGGAGAATAGCTTGCCCCCTCCTCTTTGTGGCCACCCCTTAGATATAGGAACACTGCTATCATCATCCTTTTCATTAAATAACCATCTCCAGTTCCTGCAGTCATTCTTTATATGATTTAGCCTCCAGTCTCTTAATCATCTTTGTTGCTCTTCTATGCACACTTTCTAGAGTTTCAACATCTTTTTTTTATATCATGGTGACCAAAACTTCCCAAAGCTCAACTGATTCTTCTTGCATACTTCTTTAATCTTTCTAACATGTCCTTTCTTCTTTGTGTCCCTTCTGCAGTTGTGTCTGTCTTCTCCAGTTGTATCTCTGTGCCTTTTCTTGTGCTATTCATCTACTCCATGCTTTTCTAACTGTGTTCTTAACTTTCTCACTCATTCCTCTCAATGCCTTCCAAACAACTATTTTGCAGTGTTTCTAAGTCATAACACTTCCATTCATTTCAGTCCCTGTTTAAAATTATTCTCAGCATTACCTGCCAACACTTTTCATAGCACCTCATTATTAGCTGTCTCTTGGCACTTCAGGTTCCCACAAATTGCTGGTTACAATCAAATGAAGGTCAGTAAAAAGTGCCTCCATGAATCTTACTTCTTGTTAATAGCCTGAAATTGGGAATAAGTTGTTATAAAAGGGGTGATCATTAAGATTCATGTTAAGAAGGGAGCAATCTTGTTTCATCATAATCATTAAAGTGACTCTCATGAAGAGTGAACACATGCTTTTTCCTTTTTGTATTAAAAGTTTTGCTAAATAAAAATGTTTTTTTTTCTACATAGTATATTTTTAATATAGAATTTTTATGGCGTCTTCTAATTGTGGGGGGGGTTTACACTTTTTGGAGTCCTTGGTAAACTGCATTAAATTAGATGTAGCCCTTAAGGATACTGTCTTTCTTAAAGAGAGAAGATAAGAAACCACATCTGAATGTACACATTTTCTGTGGCAGTCTCTGGTCTATGGAATATACTCTCTTTTGAGACCTAGAAGCCTCCAATCTTTTAACCTTTTAGAAAGCTTTGAAATGCTAACTCCGCCCCCAAACAGTGTGATAGGGTAAAGCTGGAGTTGGAAGAGAATGTTCTGGGATCCTAGGCATGATGCCAGGTTTTTTCTTTTTCTGTTTTTGTTGGATTTTTTGCTTTCAATTTGGGGTTTTTTTGTTTGTGTGCGGGGGAGAGAAATTATATTGCTTTTATTTTATGATTGTGAGCCAGCCAGATTTCTAGTTTTAATTAAGATGGATGACATACACATATTTTAAATGAATAAATATTTAGAAATTAAGGTAAGAAAACTCATAAGGAACATATACGCTATGCTTTGTAAAATGTAAGCTTTTAATGAGAAAACATGAAAACAAAATCTACAATGCAATATTGGAAGGCAAAATTACTTCTGACCTACAACAGTGGATTTTTTGTGGTCAAAGTTTTATTGGATACAAGAAACATTTGTTTTTAATAAGTTCAAATTTCCTTGAGATGCTCTACAGGTAGTTACATATTTTCTCTTCTTTTAAAAACTATGTGTAGTTTTTATGTTGTTAATTCAGTTAACTCAGAAGTCAGTTAATTTACATTTTATAATCTCTTGTATTAGCATTATATTACATTATATTGAAATTCATGCTTTTATAAAGAAAAAAAACCCCTTATATTTTAGCTAAATGAGTTATATTCCCAAGTAATTCATTCTTGTTCAACAAAATAGAAGCTCCCGCATTTGCCTTAAATATAAGTAGCTTAAATTGAAGCCTCATTGTGGGATCTTAAATAATCAGTAATGAGAGACAACCACAAAAAAACTAAACTTAAGCTAAAATCTGTATTGAAATAATATTAGCTCAACTGAAGTTTTACAGACTCCATGTGTTTTGCCTTCTAAGAATTCATTATTAAACAAAATGATTAAAAATCCATTCAAATAATTGTGCTGGTATCTGAGCTACATCTGTAGCTGTAGAGTAGTATGGAATTGTCTTGAGTAAAATATATGGCAGCCATTGTGAAAACAATGACTCCCATATATTTAGTCTGGGAATTTAGAATTTAGTCTGGGAAAAATAGGAAGGGCTGCAAAAGAAACTTGCTTTGTCTTGACTTTCTTTAGTATAAGTGGTAGGAAATGAGACATGTCAAAGGCTTTTAAGGTTCTGCTAGTGCAGCCCATATCTTTCCTATGGTATCTTTTGCCTGACCTGGTTTATTTCAAAGAATTGACAATAGCAGACTATCTTCTTTTATAAAATAGAAAATTTTTCCAGACACCCAAGCTGAAACATTTCTGCAACAGAAATGCACCGTTCCAAAGTTTGTTGGGAAGACTATGATTAATAGAATCATAGAATAATAGGATTGGAAGCTGTGTTATGCTACTAAATGTTTGAGAACTGGCTTTGGAAGCTTCATTGCTGTTGCTGCACCACTCTGGTAGCTATGCAATGGAAACTTCCCCTTTCAATATGAATAATCATTCAAGGGCATGTTAGATTGGATTACCAACCAATGGGAAATTATCTATAGATTGTGTACTACATTCTCTCCCTTTTTTGGTTTCTCTATTCTTCCCTACCTTTGTTTCAGGGGTGGGTTCTGTTTACCTTAACTACCAGTTCACAACGGGATTGCATGTGCATGCTTGCTTCGCTCGCACACAACCCTTACTTCTGTGCATGTGCAGATCTCTGATGATGACATCTGGGGGGTGGGTGGGGCCTCCTGCCAGTTTTACTACCGGTTCTTGCAAACCAGTCTAAATCAGGGGCATCCCACCACTGCTTTATTTAGAAGACTATCTTGAATTTTAAGTTGCTCCTGGTTAGGTATGTTGAAAAGTAACCAAGGTCAAATGTGGCTCGTGGCTTGGTGTAGAAAACTTAATTTGATTAAGGTTTCATTCTCTCCCAGGAAGGCTTTTGTCTTCTTGGTGATCAAGATCACATTAAGGTGATTGAACAACAATGTGGTTAATTTTATATTATTATATTTTCTGAACCAATCATTGTGTTAAGAGGCCAAAGCTTATGGCTTAATGCAGTATTGGAACTCACCTAGTTTGGTTTACTAATTAAATCCTAAAATAATAAATTGTGGGTGAATATGAAATTTAAACCAAGTATGTGGCTCATAGAAGATGTTTAAAATAATAATTAAAAAAGAGGACAAAAATGAAGAGAGGCAGGACATCATTGTTTTTCTTAGAGAAAAGAAAAAAATGTTGACAATTAAAAAGAATCAGTTTGAGGAAAGACTGGTATTAGTTAAAGTTCTAAGATTTGTCCTAAAGTTCTAAGATTTGTCCTATGACAATTCCACTACACATTTATCTTTCCAGATTTCATTTGGATGATAGGAAAGCATTATTATTATATTTGACTGAGTGCCACAGTGTTTTTCCAAGAGATTTAATTCAGTGATTATAATCTCTTGATCTGCCAATCTAGCCATCAGAAATGGATAGTTCTCCCTTTTGTGAATATTTGTTCCACCAGTTTCATGTATGTAAGCAAGGGATAAAAACACATTTTAAGCTAATAATTCTTAATACTGGATTGTAAGACTGTGTTTAAATCAACACAGCCCATTTATATTTAATGCCAAATCAGCAGCTGCTTTAGCAGCAACCTCCCTAAATGAAGAGAGGAAAAGGGGGAAAAGTTTATTAATTAAATTCAGATATTTAATGTGTCCCTCTTCCAATTTATTGTGTCTAAAATTACTGGCATACAGCATGGTCTACAGATGGGTTGATTGGTGCACATATGGCTCTGAATTTCTAGCACATACCATTAAAGTTAATTTTGAGCTTGTTGAATGAGCACATTTTAGGAATAAAATGACCCACATTTATTTAATAGTAATACAAAAAAGAATATAACTTGCATAAAGTTCAATAATCCACCTCAAAAACCACCCACAAATCAATAATTCAGTAACAATGCATTATGTATTGATAAAAATAATAACATCATAATTGGAAACCTTCATACAAATAAGGCAAAACCTCCAATACTTTTAAAATTATAGCTCTGACACATTTATATTTCATGAACTATGATGAATGCTTTTCCACTGATTGTTCTGGGGGAAATGAAAAGGCATAGATCCCTGAGCAATTGCCTTTAAAAAATGGTTTTAAATATTTTTTTTAAAAAAATTCTTAAAGCAAGTCTGCTTCTTTCCAGAATTCTGTGATGATTTTCTTTCTTTGCCATGTTGAAAGTAAACTGGTACCTTTAAACTATACAATCATAGGTGCCCAATGGAAAAGGCCAGTGTAGACCTCAGACTGTTACTGAAACATGTGCTATGTTAAAAACATACATGTTTTTAACATACATGTTTTTAACATCTATGAAGATGAGAGACAAATAAACACACAGTTCATAGCTTTTGTGTTTATGGACAAGACTGATATACTCATCCATTTGTTAGACCAGTATTTTTATCCTAATGCAACATTTATTCTTGCTACCCTAGTGCATTTTAATTCATCACTATCAGTTTCAACCACTTCCTAGTAAATAAGTGTACCTGGCTGAAGCCACTAGATAGCAAAGCATTGAAACCATAGTACAGTGGACTGATGGGATGAAGTCCCTGCTCTCAATGCCTACATGCCTAGGTGACATTGTTGAATGAGAGGATTGATGGGATTAAGCCCCTGCTCATAGTATACGTGACATCTCACCATTGCTGAGTTACCCCGGCAGGACCAAGGAAGTGGGCATGTCATACCCATAAATGGTAATCATGTATACATCCGGAAATGAATATACTGACTGAAAAGAATATATATACCTGTATGTAACAACCCCTCGGGGTTCAGACTTTGCTTGAGTTATCATTGCTGAACCTTGTGCAATAAACCTTTCCTTTCGATAAAGAGCTGGTGTGGTCTCTTTTCTGTAACAACAGGATGTCAACTGCCAGAAAGCAGTTGTGGCCAAAGAATGGGAGGGAAAGTGGGTTTGCAGATTTTCTGATTAAATGGTGTGGTAGGTGTTTGATTGTATGTGATGTGTGTATGGGGAGGGATATTTTGGCCTGGGAGGAACATGGAAGGGGTAGGAGAGAAACCTCTCCCATTGTCATCTTGCATGATCCAGGGAGGGCACTTTCTTGGTGATGGCTCCTGTTCTACATAATATTTTCCCAAAGATTCCTATTGGTTCCCTCTTTCTGCAAACTGGTTAAAATCTGGTTGTAAAATCTGGCCATATGCTTAAAATGGGGTGGGGGGAGGTTTTTTTGTTTTTTGTTTTTGTTTTGCTGTTTGGCGTCATGGGTTTTGCTCTCGAGACAGTTGTCTTCATCTTTTCTCGATCTATACTCTCTGTCTCTGTCTCTGTCTCTGTCTCTGTCTGTCTGTCTCTGTCTCTGTCTATATAAGTGTATATATACACTTATACAGAGGGAGAGAGAGACTGTATGTATGTATGTATTTAAGTATGTGTGTATTTATGTATGTATAAATTCTGTTTTCTTTGAATTTTTAACCATAAAGTGCTCAGAATCACTACAAAGTCAGGCAATCATAGTGTTCAAATAATAAGTAAGTAAATAACTACTGTGCAGCTAAAATTTGTAATCCCAAAATATTTGAGGATACTAAACTTTAAAGGTAAATGTTTCCCTTGTCCACTTGAGCCCAACTTAGGGGGTGGTGCTCATCTCCGTTTCTTAGCTGAGGGAGCCAGTGTTGTCCAAAAACATTTCTGTGGTCATTTGGCCAGCATAACTATATGCCAAGGAATGCTGTTAGCTTCCCACCAAAGTGGTACCTTTTGATCTACTCGCAATTTGCATGCTTTCAAACTGCTAGATGGACAGGAACTGGGGCAAACAATGGAAGCTCACCCCATTGTGTGGTACTCGGATATCAAACCTGGGCTGTCAATTTTCCAGTTGACAAGCTCAACATCTGTAACCACTGAGCCATGATGCCCTCCACTAAGCTATAGTATATGTTTAAGACTTAATTGTTTACAAATGAATGAAAATGTAATTCATAAAATATAATTCATAAAATGACAGCATCATCATGAATGTTACAACCACATTACAATCAATATTCACAAAAATCAGGGAAAATAACTTAAAATTGATTCATACCAACAACTAATATTTCTAGAAAAGTCCCATATAGACATTGGAAGTGTAATGAAACAAAGGACAGCTATATGCATGTAAGATGGTCCTGTGAGGTTGTACAAAGATTGTGGTCAGAAATTATTAAGGAGATTATAGTAGGACTATCGGAAAAAATAGTTAAAATCCTGAGATGTATTTTCTGTCATTATTTAATAAGGCAACTCAAAGAATTAAAACTAACTATTCAATTCATAATGGTTGTGGCGAGGCTGGCTACATCACATATTGGAAACAACCAGAGGCTACATTACTAAATCTCTGTTATTAAACATTGTTGGGATGGAAAAAGTAACTTGGCTTGGCTTGGGGGTGGAGTATATCAGAAAAACTTTTGAGGAAAAGTAATCCTTTCTGCAAAACATAACAGGACAAATTTCTCTTTTGTTTTCCCAATACAAACAAAAGTTGTTATTGGAATCTTGACTACAGTAGTTTCCAGATCTTTTTATTAGGGCTGATGGCAATATCAATAGTTTTTTTTTTAAAGACAACATAATAAGGTATAAATACCTGATTTCCTACCTTGCAATGTTTATGTATATACAAGAGCTCCGTTTTCTTCTTTAAAACACTCTGCTAGCTCCATTCAGTTGCCCAGACTCCACCCTGCAAAGGATTATGAGGTCATTAAAAGAAGATGATGAAACTTGATCTAATAGTTGAAGATCAATTGTAGCCATAGAAGTTCACTAAGTCATTATTCGTCCACCTAACTTTTTTCTAGGGGTTGTTGTTATGAGGATAATTGGGAGGTGTGTTATATATTTGCTCTTGGGGGAAAGGTAAGATATTAATAAATCTACTGTTTGTGATATTACTGCCAGTTCTAAAACTTCTATTCCTGCCCTCTCTTTCTGCTGCATATGACTGCAACCTCTTCAAATTGCTTAGACCCCAATCAGTCAGATAACTCTATAGCAAACACAGAGGTTGATATTGCTTATAGTTCTCAACTTTAGTTACTCCGTTCCTTTGTTAGTGAGAGATGAATGGCTTGAGACCTTGTTTACGGGGCATTCAGAACTGGCACTCCATTTTTGCTCTCGGGGTTGACCTTCTCCTGAACAGCTTGTTTAGCACTGATAATAGGGAGGGATACTTACAGAGCTGTCAGGGAGATGGCAACATGTCAGTTTTGCTTGATGTTACAAATGCTGGTGATTAAAGAAACTTCAGAATGTTGCTGAGCTGCCTATGCTGTAATTTTCTTTGTTTCCGGTAGTGACTCTTGTCTCAAAGTTCAGAATCAAAACTGATGCCTGAGAGATTTCTGCTGTGCTACGGTTAGCACTTAACACTGTGTTGCAAAAAGCGATGTAATTCCAGTTGTGAAATGGTCTCTGATGATGCAAAATTATATATATCATAAAATTTTGCTTCTGTATAACCCTGACTGACAAATGTTATTTTACCCAACAGTGAATATTCCTCAGTTTTTAAGACAAAAATATTCTCTAGCTAGCCCTTCAGAAGCTATGTCTGGTGAAATATCATGAGGACGTTATAGACTTAGGGCATGGGTGTCAAACTTGTGGTGTCATGGGTGTCAAACTCACAGCATCATGTTGCTGTCACGTGATTTTTTTTTCCTTTGTGGAGCTGGGGTGGGTTTGGCCTGCACGTGACACATATGGCCTTGGGCTACCAGTTTGACACCCCTGATTTAGGGTGTTTATTAACTGCTGGTATTTATCTGTTTTGCATCATAAGACCTCATCAATATAAGTCAGGAGCTCTACTAGTAGAATTTATGAAACCCTTATGAAAATCCTTATGAAGCGCTTGTCCCAAATAATTGGCATAAATTTATCTCAACCTGATCTTTCATATGAGAGTTGTTAAAAAGTGGAAGGGAACAATATGTCAACCAATTCTGTTACGTAACTTAAATTTATAAAAGTTCTGAGACAACTGGTTGGGAAATTGGTGGTTTTTTTTTTAACTTAATAATTTTTATCTCAGAAAGTTCAGGAATTTTTCTTGAGACTCCAAATTCTCTCCTATCAAAGGCCAATCAACTTATCTTTATTAAATTTCAGATTATAAATTATTTGTGGTCTGAAATGCTTTTTTCCTTTCATTGCTTTGTAAAGTGCTGCATACATTGGTGGTGGTATAATAACAAGTTAGCATGACTTCAGTTTTTTTCCATTTATTTTTTCAAGGTTAACATGTCCTAATCTAGAATAAAGAGAGCCTTTAAAGGCTGTGTTTCAAATCATATAAGTATGAGTACTTACTTGAAGCAGACTCTTTACTTTTAACAAAGAGTAGCCAAGGAACTATGTATACTAATTCTAACACAGACATTATCCGTTATCTCTTCTTTTCTTTCCCTTTGTTTGAATAAAGGGATTTGAAATAAATGTATTCATTTTAAAATAAAACCAAGCTTTCTTCCCTGTTCTACTTTTGAATTAATAGACTAATCAAATTGTTCAGTTCAGCAGATCATATCACATCTGTTGCACCCTTTTGTTATACAGTTCTGAACAAGAAGACAGGAATTTATTTTTAAACTGCTTGCTTTAGGACACGTCTAAAAGATCTAACCTCATGGGAGTATGCAAGAATCACAATGTACACAGGCAGCCCAAGGATCTTAAGCGACAATACAGGATTACTAGCGTGTTTAATCAAAGAAACAACAATAATCAATATTCTATTCCTCCCCCCAACCACTATCAAGATAAAAACCTAAGTTATATTTGCAAATCATAATGCAAATAATTTTTTCCTTGCAAGTAGGATCCTGCTTATTACCACAAACAGGAACACTTAGCGTGTCCTATGATATGGAGCCACCACTGGTTCAAGGGTAGATATTCCTTGGAGTAACTTAAACAATTAGAGTTCATGCTACAAGCACACCATTCTCTACTTCAGTAGCGGTCCGTTTGTGCTGCCTCTTGGCAGTACAGTAGTATCTCTTCCATGGAGAAGTGCCATGTCTTAGTGTGAGAAGGTTGCTTAACTTGTTTTGGCTATATCTCCTGAACTCTTGAGTTTGAAAAACTCCAATTTTGGATATAAGGTACAACTGAAGAACAATTTTGGGATTTGACTTGTTATTGCATGTACAGTGTTGTATTATTCCAATAGAATATTTGTCATCTTTGATTCACTGTGATAATTTTCGTAGGCATGATTTACAAAATATTGAGATTTTTTCTCCTCCTATACAGTGACAACAAAAGCCAAGTATAGAAATAGGCTAGTATAGAAGATCTTTGCTTACATATAATATTAATTGCTCCAAATACAGAACTTTTAGCCAAAAAAATGCAATCACTTCCCAGTTGTTGAACACTGATCTGGATGGATAGAACATGAACTGAAAAACCAGTATATGCTGTGGATAAAGGAAGTCTATTCTGATTAGAGCATATAAAGGCTGAGCAGTCTTTTCCCAGTTTCTCTTGCACAAGATGAATTTGACAGCTTGCTTCCAATTTTCTAGCTTTTTGAAGCATGAGTGCTCACACCTCAAGCTGAAAGCTGTTTTTTTTTACTGGACTCACATTCTTTCATAATAGCAGTACATATGCGGAATTTGTTGAGCACTTGTTTTTTCTCTCCAGTTAAATTGTGTCCTACATATCCACAACCTTTAATAGGAATTTTAACTTAACAGTGAACATAATCCACACTCATGGTTATTGGAGTTTATTCAATAAAGTGGAATTTTAAAATCACACTTTAGATTTATCTATATATCTACTAGATTCTTTGCCTGATACACTGCTGATGTATAGCTTGTCCATAAAAACCTGTTTTTTGTTATCTATTGTTGACCAGGGATGCTGGACTTGAATTCTAAGAATCTGTAGTCAGCATAGCTAGATAACCTCAGGCAAAATATAATATGGAAAATGAAAACCTTGAATTATTTTGTAACCGTCTATATTTTTTCTTCATTTATGTTGCATATCAGCTCTAATAATACCAGTTTACTATACATAATAACCTATTTTTTAATCCAGAAAAAGGTTCATACGTCCCCTATTGTCACTTCTATTATGTTCTCATGCACATACTAAGTCCACTCACATCTAGTTCTCTCGCATTTCATTTTCTCATTTTCTGTGTCACACAAAACGTTTGGATGCCTTCTGCCCTGCCAGTCTCTGGTATCATCTGCAAACAGAAACCGTTAATAGAAACAATGGACTAGAGTAAACTGAGGGGTTTTGTTATAGCTCAAATCTTCACTTTCTATTAAATGATAAATGAATTTGAACACATGGATCAAAATGGGAATGAGTATGACAGCGCTCTTCTCCTTTTCCGTTAGTATGGCTTGAGCAGGAAAAGCTGGAGTGCTATCAGGACTCCCTTCAATGTCTGATTCAGGTGGCAGGCTTGATAAGACCATGTGGGTATATTTGATAGTATCGATTATGATTTCCTTTTCAGTCATGATGCTTGTACCTCCCCCATCCCAGTTCCACCACAGCTCACCAATAAGCACAATCAATGCTTTTAGTACTGTGTTTCATTCAGTTTGAAACCTAATTGAAAAAGTTTTTTTTTTTAATCTATTTCCTGTAAGACTTAACAGTTGAGGCTGCAACTCAGCTACTTTCTCAACTGGATAAAGCTGTTCCAGGGATGTAGAATCTAGCAATGGCTTCTTGAAGAGGAGGCGCATTGCCACATCTTTCAAAATATGTGTAATTTCCTTCCCTCAAAGAAACTGACACTACTGCAAAGATCTTGCTGCATGTCACCTCCAGGACAGTAATTACCAGCCAGTAAAGAAATGAACCTAATGTTTGTTTGTTTATTAGAACATTTACAGGGATATAAACATCATATATACAAAATAAAACTAATAAAAGAAAATAATCAAATAAATTAATACAATACTATAATAGTCTCCCTCCCCTCACTCCAGTGACAACACATTACTCGAGCTATTTAATGGGCTTCATCCCGCTCTGGGCTCCCCAGGCCCGCTGGCAGAACCAGGTCTTCAGAGCCTTCTGGAAGAGTGTTAGAGTGGGGGGCCATTCTAATTTCTGGGGGAATGATGTTCCAGAGAGAGGGAGCCATCACCGAGAAGGCCCTTCTTCTGGGTCCCACCAGGTGTATCTCCCTAGGGGATGGAACCTGCAACATTTCTTGTGTCTCTGCTCTGGTAGGTTGTGTGAATGTGACCAGCAAGAGATGGTCCCTCAGATAACCTGGTCCTAATAACTTAATAAACATGTGATCAGGACCATCAGCACTTTCTTAGAAGCCATAGGTTCAAATTCATTCCAGCTAATGACATAAGACCATTCCTCAGTCACTTCAACAAGACTTTCCCATAAGAGTCCAACACCAAGCAAATCTGAGTGATTTTTATGCTTCAGATACTTAGAATATTCTTCACAGTGATCCCGCAGATGGTCTGGTGGCTTGTTCCTCATCAGTAAAGAATGAGGTACTTAAATATGTCTGCTATCTGCAGACACAATAAGAGAAGTGCTTGGTCAGGTTAACACTTTGTCTTTCTCCAATAACACTCTGTTATGTATTTATAAAACTACATTTATAAGAACACCTGACTTGAACAATCAATTTTGGGTGTCATACAAAAATAAAAGAAATCCTAAAATTATATAATAATAAAACAAATACAATATATGAAACAAATGGTGAGCAAATACCATAAAAAAACAACCAAAAGGGGTTTTCAGCTGACCCCTAATGCCTGGGAGAAAGCCAGTTTTTAATTCCTCTACGTTAAAGCACCCACACATATATCTATATGCATGTATGTATGCATATATACATTTATATACATACACAGAGACAGAAAGGTGCATTGACTTACATCTACTGGACTTACTTGAAATAAAGATGATCTTGAATTTAAGAGATTGTCCTCAAAAAGAAGATAAAAATGTCATAAAGTTGAACTTGTGTCCTTTCAACATCATTGATGAGGATTTTTTTTATGAAAGTAGTTTGGTATTGCTTTCTTCTGAGATTTTTTTTTTTGTACTCCACAATCTAGCCAAAAGTCCTGGAATTTCCAGTTGTTCTCCTGCCCATTTACTACACATCAGCCCCATCTTGTTTAGCTTCTCAGATCAGCTAATCTCAGATCTGCTAACAGTTACATGACTTAATTTAAGCAGGTCATCCTACTAGCTACCTAGCATGGTCTTGACTGACAACCCCATCATAGGAAACAAGTGTGGGAATTATATAAGGTTATCAAATCATTCTGTACACCTATGGTTTACATGGGCTTTGATTTCTTCTATGCAATGTAAATAAAATCCAAAAATCCCAAAAAAAATGTAATAGGCAGGTCTTAATTTTCTAGTGGCTTTATTTTTGTATGTAATAAATAGTATAGTCTTGCCAAAATTTGTATGTGAATCATCTGCCAAATAAATAAAAGTCATAATATGGGAGAATCAAGATTTACAATTGTCCTGATGAGAAGCCTGACAGCCCCTTTCAGTGATGTTACCTCCTCCAGTTGAATTCAAAGGAAGTAGCCTTCTACATTGTAGAATCATTCCTGCTATTGCTTATGAGTATATACCAAGATTTCCAGATTCAGTTTCCAGTATCTCCGTGTAGGACTGTGAAAATCTTGTCTAAAAATCTGGAGACGTGTTGCAGTTGCTGTAAGTGGTACAGATGCAGATTGATAGATATCTGAGTTGGTGATACTAGTTTTGATTCTGGTGCCTTCAATATTTTGTAGTCAGCCACAAAATATAGGCATGTAAATAGATTAAAGAACTCTATCCCCAACAGAGCTTCCTGGTAGCTACAGTGTGTCACTAGAACTGAAGAGAACTACTGTTAAATATCTCTTGAACTCTGTGTCAAAAGTCAAATTTGAAAATTTGAAATAGAATTCTGAGTTTTGGATTGTAAGCTTGCAAGTTTTTATTGATTAAATTTAAATTATCTTAAAACGGAAAAAAGAAGAAACTACCTGTCAGGTATTTAATTTGCAAACTATTATCTTTCCCAGCCCCTGGGGATACACACATGGATACACACACTTGTTCTATGTGCACTTGCAAATCAAAACACAAATCCTCTGTGGATGTGAGAAAATAAGATCACCTACTGATAGCAAAAGCTGGTAACAGAAACTTAATGTAGTGCCCTGTATTTATGAGAGAAAGGACCTTTTATAAGTGAAAATGAGTGAAATATAAACAGAAAATTAGGAATTATTTGCTTTCATTTGCACAAAATAATGACAAGTGATTCTTTGTCTCTTCTTAATAACTTTGAGGCTCAATGCTGGAAAATTACTTTTAACAGTTCAACCCATTGCTTACAAAAAAAAAGAAAGTTCTTTTTACAGAGTTCTTATTTATCGACTGGATAGCTCTATATTTCAGTGTTACACAGTGCATTTTTTGAAGATATTGATAGATATTGTGGTTAATGTTAAGATGTATTGAACCAGTAGGTAAATAGTTTTTAATCATAGTTATTTGCACTATTATACAATGCTGCAAGAATTCTATACAACATGGACAGAAAAACAGGATATAAATCATAACTGTAATGTTTAAAATATTGGGAGTGATTGCTAAATTCATGTAAGCATTATTTAGAAAATCATTTCTCTCTCTCTCTCTCTCTACACACACACACACACACACACACGCACGCACACACACACACACACACTTGTAGCAAATATATTTTTTTAGGTCTCTTTCGTGGATGCTTTTTATCAAGGGGGATCCATTCTATGACTGCCTTGATCCACCTGCCATCAGTTTTTCTTGCTATGCCCATTTCTTGACCATTTCCATTTCAATTATTTTACTCTCTTGATGATATTGTATACTTTTGTTTGTTCTCTAATCCATGCACAGATCTTTGTCTTGGAATGCCAAGCATGCATCATTCTATGGCTCTTTGCACCACTCATAGCTTTTGTATCAATTGTGAGGTTAGTGTCCATGTTTCACCGGCATATGTTAGAGCAGATAGCGCACACTGTTCAAAAACTTTTCTCTTCAGCATAGGGGGAGGTTTTTCTTGAAAATTATGCTTAGTTTGCCCAATGCATGCCAACCACATTTAACACACC
>JANHZT010001481.1:182716-199077 GCA_032468215.1 Stegonotus admiraltiensis | reverse complement strand
GGGGGGATAAAATGTTTGTATTTCTTATAAAACTTGTTAATAAAAAAAAAAAACCAAAAAACCTTGGAACAACAAATAGAAGTTTATAGCATGTATGTGATATGACAATAACCCTTATATGATTTCCATGCCTGTTATAACTTTCATCCACCATAAGAAATAGAGTAGCAAATTGTCAGAAACAGTTATCTATTCTACTTGACATAAGGGATAATTATATCTCCATACTGCTTTTTACTACTATTTTATGGCTTATACATGAATCTCTGTGTTTCTGACAAGAATGCTAAGCAAATTTCACCTTTTGTTGGGAAAAAGGCCAATTGCTGAGATGGTTCCTCAAGGGGAGCTTAATGTTTAGCAACTATTCAAATATTATGCTTAAAATGCAACAGCCATTTGGGAAAAAATGAATTCTCACTTACCATCACTTTTCCTGATAAAGGATTTATTAAGGCCTGCATATTAAAGTTTTGGAAAAAGTGTTTTGAGATAGAAGGAAGAGAGAGACAGCTAGCATTTTAGTGTGCAAGTATTTTTTTCTGAGAATATACAGACTTATGACCATTCAGCAACCATTCAAAACTATGACAATTTTAGATATGACTTGTACCTAAAATGTTGGCCACCACAGTGGCCCCACAATCATATAAACAAATTTTGGGTACTTAGCAGTCCATACACCCTCACAAACAGCCACAGGAACACTGCCACTGCCACTGCCACCACCAATCTTCTTCCTCCTCCATTTTACTCACCTAGTTTCCTTGGGTCTAGTTCTCATCCAACAGGGGTTACCACAGGTCTTTGGCCTGCTTCCTATCCCACTGGGTCCCATTCCCTTGGTTCCCCACCCCATTTATGTCTTCCAATGTTCACCTTTCCCAAAGAGAAGCAACTCTCCTGTTCAGAAGCTGCTTTGTGTCATTCTGTAAGCAGGAATTATTTTGGGAATAGCCACAGGTTTTGGATTGCAAAAATCATTTCCAGGATGGCACCATAAAGTTTCTATGTAGACAGGATGCATGACACATCAGCTGCTTCTCCCTGAGAAAGGTGATTTTTGGAAAAGTTAAGTGGAGCAAGGCATGACAGGGAAAGGAGGCTTAAGGATGTGGGGCACAGGGCTGGGAGCTGTGTAAGAGGTACCTTGAGGTGAGGAAGGCCCTGGGACTTGGGGAAGTGCTACAGTCTGAGGCTCCTCCAGGCCTCCCAAGGCCTTCCATATCCCCCCCACTCTGCTTAATGACTTGCATAGTCACTTAACTACCATAGTAGGGAGAGCTGGGATAGTATTAAGCAAGATGATCATGTGGGTACAACTTATGATTATAATTCTAGGCTCAATCATTTCATAAATCAAGGACTATCTGCAATATCTGGTAGCCAGCAGTTGCTAGAATTAAATATGCTATGTGGTGCTATAGTAACATGTTTGTAAATAACTGAAATGTGTCTGTGCAATTTCTAGTCTCTAAAACCCAATTGGCCTGCAGGATTAAAACATTAATTCTGCAGGGAGGTCAATTTTATTAGACTCTTATACTACAAAAAATATGTTTGGTTTTGAATATTCATGGTACGTACTAAGTCCAGTATTGAAAACAAAGTGTGTTCACATAATGTTGTATTATCTTTAACAGTCCTTTTAAGTGGCAGCTTTACTGAATGTCTGTGAGGTTGCCCTGATTTAAAATAAATAAATAAAGCAGTGGCTGTGAAGCCAAAGCAAGTAAATAAATCACCTTGAAAGTACATTATAAGTTCTGCTGACATCCATTCCAGAAAGCCTTTGGGAGTATTTATTTATTATCACCCTCACATGAATTAAGAATAAATTTTACTATGTTATTCATTTAACACATGACCTACAGCTACAGTATAGACTTGTGATGGCGAACCTATGGCACGCGTGCCACAGGTGGCACGTGGAGCCATATCTGTGGGCACGCAAGCACTGCCCTAGCTCAGCTCCAGTGCGCATACATGCACCAATCAGCTGATTTTTGGGCCTTCCTGGCCCACTGGAAGTTGGGAAACGGGCTATTTCCAGCCTCCAGAGGGCCTCCGGGGGAGTGGGGAAGCCATTTTTGCCCTCCCCAGGCTCCAAGAAAGCCTCTGGAGTCTGGGGAGGACAAAAAATGGGCCTTCCAGGCCCACCAGTAACCTTTTTGCCATCACGTGCAAAAAGTGGGGGGAGCACAGGGGGGTCATGCATGCATGCACGGGGGGCAGGGAGGCATTAAATTATGGGTGTGGGCATGTGGGCGCACGAAAACCCCGCGCTCCCCCGCTTTTGGCACGCAACGGCAAAAAGGTTAGCCATCACTGGTATAGACTAATTTTCCAACTCTCCAATGGATTTCTACCATTTGAATTTGAGAATTTTTCTCTCAGTTCATATGTCTTATTTTATGATCCTTATCCATAAGTATGAAATACAATAGAAAAATTTCTCAACTGTCCACAGTTCTGTGAAGTTATAGCTTTTTGTAATGTCCAAGGAGGAATGGACACAGGAATCTGTATTACCCATAGCAAAATTGTCTGTTGTCTCTTCATAGGAAAATAATTCATAAGTAATGTTTTGTAATGTAGCTGGTGTATATTATGCATGCGGACACACATACACATGCATACATATTTCCATCTGCTGCTACTGAGGATAATATGTACTTGTTGGTCTTTATTTCCCAGTTATTTCAAGAGCTCTGGGAAGAACTGCAGAGGATTTATGGGTTTAATAAAAGGCTTAGGAAGTTATGAATAATAAAAGGTCAGCTAGAAAACAACAAAGAAGAAACACTCTAGTAATGGGTGAATTTCACATTTTAATGTTAAAGTCAGAAAATTTGAATAAATTGAGTTTAGACCATTGACACATGCAAGATAGCTGACCGTTTCTTGTCTTTGAGCCAATGGTAGCAGTCAGTAGGTTTGGGAAGGCAGAAAGACTGTTTTCGGTGAGTCATTGATCTTCCTTCCATCCCTGACATATTTGTGATTTTTTTTTTCTGGTGGCTGCCATCTGTTACAACATTTTAGATATTTATCTGGTTGTATTCAGTGAGATTTTCTTGACATGACAGCTGTACATTTGAGCTAAAGGGTGAGACGAGTTGACTCTTTGAAAGACATGGGTGCAAACGATGTGTCTCTATTTCCTACCCTCCTCCTCATGACTTTCTGGTAGCAGCAGAAATTTTGACATCCCAGTAAAATGGAGTTGCTTTGGAGGCCTTTCACCACCCTATGCAGCTGGTTCTTTGCACAGTGTAGCTTTGCTGGGAAAAATACCTGCCTTATGTTTGACTCAGAAAAGAAAATCAAAGTACTTGCCAAGCTGAGAGAAACTTATGGTTTTATTGTTATTATTGTTATTATTATTATTTATTAAATTTATATACCGCCCTTCTCCCAAAGGACTCAGGGCGGTGAACAGCCATATTGTGATATTTTATGAATACTTCTCTACAGCTGCTGAATGGAAGTGGAGTTGTGAGGAGCCTATTTGTTGTGACAGGTGGGGGTTGGTTAAAAGATAGATGCAATGATGGGTATATAGCTAACTCACAGATGTTCTCCTTGTATAAGATATACACATAACCAGCTATGAAATGTTTCTTATATCCCCGTGATTTGGTTAAGTGGTCAAACAAGGATGTCTACATAGTTCAGAAACCTGAAACAGTTCTCCCATGAGGAAAGACCACAAAACGTTGTGCCTTCTTGCTTTTGAGGGAGGGAGGGAAAGATGAGGAAGAATATTAATATAATTATGAAAACTTATACATGTGTGTAGAAAGTACCAGAAAAATAGATTCTGTACAAGTAGTTGGAATAACAAAACATGTAGTTTTACATACTTAAACTGTGTCATGTGTTACTTCAAGATGTTGGCAATGGGTACTAATTTTAAAATTTATGAAAATTAATGAAAATAAAGCTAGCGATGGTGAGCACTGGGCATGATGGATATAACTATGGTAGTATTTCTCACAAATCAGTTGCTAGGAGCAGTGCAGGACATTGTTGTGCTTTGCTGTTATATGTTGGCCTGATCTAGCACATTTATTTCATGTCCCTAAAGTCTTCTGTACCATACATGTACAGCAGTGGTTCTCAACCTTCCTAATGCCGCGACCTTTAATACAGTTCCTCATGTTGTGGTGACCCCCAACCATAAAATTATTCCTAAGACCATCGAAATATGTGTTTTCCAATGGTCTTAGGTGACCCCTGTGAAAGGGTCATTCAACCCCCAAAGGGGTTGCGACCCACAGGTTGAGAACCACTGATGTACAGGGTTGTCTTTGGGCATTTAGGCTAGTGCAATGAGAAAACTAAACAGAAATAAGCCAGTCATAAATTAAGGTCTGATACTGGAATAGAGAATACAGTATAGCTAAGGACTTTTGTCTAAGGCTCTGCCATATTGAGGAAGTAATTAAGTGCTCTAACTTCTTGCTTATTTGAGACTGAAATGAAAATTAGCATGAAAATTAGTATGGATTGGCCTACTTGCAACAGGCTACATTTAATTAAGTTGAAGGTGGGCTGTCCCATGTCCTGGACACACTTCCCAAATGCACACTTAGAATATGCTGGGACTGAAACTTGCAATACTTCTCAGCCACCTTGCCTTGTGCTTTCCTTTATTTTGCAAATAAATGCTTGTCTACAGATATCAAAAAACTGTTCTGTTCTGACTTCTTCTGACTAATCATGTAATCTAATGGTAACACATACAATTTCCTTACAGAGGATGATGGTCTTCTCAAAGGCAATATATATATATATCAATGGGGAGGGGGACCTTCTACGGATGTGAGGAAAATGAATTAATGAAATCCCAGTCAGTGTTAAAGCATTGCATTTCTTTTGTGTGAGATAGCAATTTTTTTTGTAATTGTGAAAGATAGTAAAGAAATTGTAGCAAGCCATGTATCATACCCAGGATAGGTTGCCATGCCATCTCATAATGGCACTTATCTGCATTGCTGAGCAAGGCTTGCATGAATAATTGTTTCAGCTCTTGTTTTCCCACTTTGTACTCTGCATATAAATTTTCAAATGTTCATGTCAGAACTTTCACACTCACTGTTTTCAGTTATAAGAACTAGGATAGCAAAATTCAGGATTTGTTTCTCTTTCATCTTATTCCCATAGGTCTTCTTTCTCAAAAGATGATGAACATCTGCTCCTAGAAACTGATTAATGGAGAATGATTTATCATTAGCATATTCCATAAAATATATCTTAGGTTCCGTCATAGATGGGGAAGAGGGTATAAGTTATTGTTTTATATATCTGTATCCAAGCATAGTTCTTCAAGGTGTAAACTACCAGTTACTATCAATCCAATGAAAAGTAGAACATTACTCTTTGCTTCTGTCAAAGCATATCCCAGGCTAAGGAGATATAATTTAAGTTTATGTTCTTTGCTATGCAAATCAGTTTTTATACTTACTTATGCAATAGAACATGTACCAACCAACATGCAATGGAAACTATTTACCAATAATATAATTTGATACTAACTTGACATGGTAGCTGGACTGAAGGGTGAGTCATGTTGACTCTTTGGAAGACATGGGTGTGAATGTTATGGCTCTATTTCCAATCCATCTCCTTAAGACTTCCTGGTAGGAGTTATACAGTAGAAATGTTTACATCTCAGCAAAATAGACTTGCTTTGGAGACCTTGCATCACCATATGCAGCTAGTTCTTTGCATAGTGTAGATTTGCTGGGGGAAATGCCTGTTTGATATAGTGCTTTTGAATCAGAAAAAAGAATCAAATAGAACATGTACCAACCAGCATGCAATCGACATAAATGTTCTGTCTCTATGGAGACATGCTTTTGTTATTTATTAGTTAAACAATTGAATAGCAATAGCATTTAGACTTATTTACCCCTTCACAGTGCTTTACAGCCCTCTCTAAGTGGTTTACAGAGTCAGCATATTGCCCCCAACAAACTGGGTCCTCATTTTACTGACCTCAGAAGAATAGAAGGTTGAGTCAACCCTTGAGCCTGGTGAGATTTGAACTGCCAAATTGCAGGCAGCCAGCAGTCAGCAGAAGTAGCCTGCAGTACTGCACTCTAACCACAGTGCCACTGTGGCTCATATGGAAACTATTTACCAATAATACACTCCGACACTAAACACTGGAGAGTCCAGATACTAGAGATAAATGAAGGGATTATGCATTTATCAAAGTTATATGGATACATGTTGCTTGAAACAGAGTGCTGAAGAAGATATGTAGTCTTTTCAGTCCTAGAAACCACTAATTATGCAACCAGGCATTGAAGGACTCTTTAACTTCATTATTACTACATATGCCAATAATGGTAGATTTAAGACCATGGTGATTTTACAATTATTTATATTCTGTTGTCGGTAATGTAAATCTAATCAAAATATTTTACAATCAATTTCAACAATCATAAATAAGAACAGTAAGGGCAACATTGTTCCATACATCCCACAGGAAGTTGAGTTAATGGTCCTGTGGAGTTATATTGTGAAAGCCAGAGTTTCTCAGGGCAGGCTTTTATGTCAACAACCAATAACTGCCCAGCTTCAGGGCTGAAAACTTCAAGAAAAATCCCATTAAGTAATGGGAAGTGCAGAGGAGAAAAAAATGCCAGAATTAAACTGCAGTGGGTATAAAAAGCGGCTGCATTTTCATGCTGACCAACAACTGCCTGAAGTGGCTTCATCCTAGCATGGAGTGAAATTTGTTATTTTCTTGTGCTGTGTTGCGTGTCTGAGATCCTTAACACACTGATAGAAGAGAATATTTGTAGCTCAGAGTTGAACTGTGGGGTCCCTCATACTCTCCGAGCTTGGTTGTTTTCTTGCAGATGTTTCATTACCAAGCTAGGTAACATCATCAGTGCACTAATGATATTACCTAGTTTGATAATGAAATGTCTGCAAGATAATACCCAAGCTCAGAGAGCACTAAGGATCCCGCCATCCTTAACTCAAGTATGATCCTAGAATTTGTTTAAACCAGTGTCGATGAATTGCTGCCAAATTCTTATCAGTAGATATAACAGGCATAGAGTGAAGAATCCAGCTGAGAAAGGCTTCTGAGATTATCCTCACTGGCCTTCCTTCCTCTTGTTTTGTTTTTGTAGGTATCTTTATTCAGAATGTAGTTTTACAAGCATAGAAGAGCTAACAATATTTGAATGCATTTTTATTATTACTTCCTATGTTAATATACAGATCAGAATACAGTAATGCATCAATTTTAACAACTCCCCAAGTTTTGTCACGTATAATAGTGAAAAATGCATATATTAAAAACTTGAAGATGATTTGAAAAGTGGAATTGAATGCAACCCTGCTTAAATAATGCAAATGTTTTAAAGTATAAAACTGCCAGACTTGGCAATGCGTATAACTTAATAGTGATTCCCAGTTGTAGACTAATGGATTAAATGAATCTGTAGTTCAATTATGTTAACTCAAATTTCCCCAATCTGTTATCTTCCATATGTGTTGGGACTACAACTCCCAGAATTCCAAACAAAGAAAACTAACACATCTGGAATACAGCAAGTTGAGCTAGCTGATTTTTAAGAAATTTCATCTTACCATTTCAGTGGTATTATACTGCACACGAGAGCAGCTTACCCTCTAAATGCTGCTTTTGCTGCTGCTAAGGGGTATGGAATTAGTATAGAAATAATTTATGATTAAATACATAAATTAAAGTTCCCTTGTTTATTCTTGTTTATTAGACCTCCGAGTTAACTTCCTATATTAGTAAACAGGAATTTAGTCTAAATGATAATTTGAACATTTGCGTATTGCAGATTTTAGGACCTTTGTTAGTATGTTGATCTAGCAGCTATTAAGCTATGTGTAATTCCTGATTTGAAAGGCCTGATTATTTTGATGTATATAAAATGGTACAGTTTAATCTACCCAAGCTGGATTAGATGTTTTCATTACAATTTGGATGGCCACCAGGTTATCCTTTTTATTAGTTCATCCTACTGGAATCCATTTAACTCATCATGAGGAAAATAGTGCTACCTGCTGGCTGACATCGATATATGCTCCACCAATGGCTGAAAATTGAACCTCTGTATGTCCAAGTCTTCCAGATAATCTCTGATGTCAGTTGATCTGTGCAATATTTGGATCAGAAGAACAAAAGTTGCTTTGGAGTGCACAGAGACATTCATGGCACCAAAGTATAACTTCTTAAAGCAATTGCATCTTTTCCTGGGCTAATATACTGACTCTGTAAACCTCTTAGAGAGGACTGTAAAGCACTGTGAAGTGGTGTATAAGTCTACTGCTTTTGCCATTCTTTGCCATTATCCCATTTAAAAAATAAATACATATTTCAAGAAGATGCTAATGTATTTTTTCATTTCAGCCCCTTTCCTGCTGACATGATTCTGTTATTTTTAGTGTTTGTACTCTATACCCTAAATTTGTAGCGTAAGCTAAATGAACCATTTTATATTAAACCTGTTATTACAATATTAGCAAAACATCAATAGGTTGCTGGTAGCCGCAAATGATACCTCTGAGATGTGAAAATATTTTAACTACCATGTATCAGAAAACATCCAAATTGATGGCTATTTTTCTTTCTCTAAAATTAAAACAGTAGGCCAAAGTTTCAGTAAATATTGTACTATTAATTGGTGTTGTTAGTTGCAAAGTCGTATCTGACCCATCGCAATCCCATAGACAATGTTCCTCCAGGCCTTCCTGTCCTCTACCATCTTCTGGAGTCCACTATTAATTACACAAACCCAATAACAATGTACTGCTACATGTACCATAAAAATAGTATTGTAACACAAAAGTAATTAATTGTATTTTATCAATAAATACAGTATTATTCATGAGCATATACACACACACACACACACACACACACACACACAAGTTTCAAAGATTATTTGCAAATGAAGGTAATTTTTAAGTGTATTTGCAATAAGGATAGTATGTCCACTCCTTACTAGAATTTGTGTGTGGATCTAGCACTAAATTAAAGTGGAATGTTATGTTTTGGTTCATTTAAGAGTTTTGTTGGCTTAATAGAAGGAAAAGTATATATTTTAATAACACAAAATTGCTAAACTTAACAGGGCTCAGGAGTTGCTGTATATTCTATTACACAATAGTAATTATTTAATACTTTGGCAAGTAATATTGTTATTTCAACAGATATGGGAGAAAAATCAGACCAATATTTTATGCATGAAAGGCTTGAGATATTCCATGTAGCATTCTTCTTTATTAAAATCAGTTAAAAGCAATTCTAGGATGCAAAAGCCTAGAAAATTAAACAGTGGAACTGATAAAATGCTCCCTGAAATTTTAGCTGAGGTTGATGATAAAATTAGAGAATTTTTCTTCAGGACAACTCCTTATTTTTTAAAATGTAACATATTTCATTGTCTGTCTATCCACCAGAATTAATACATCTTTGTCCATGTCAGTTACAATCTAGATAACCATTGAATCATAGTTGTTTCATATGGGTTGGCAATAGTTGCATGTGGTTGTTCCTCAAGAGTAATATTTGGAGGACAGTAGCTAGGATGTTGCAGTTACTAAAGTCCACAACTGAGAGCAAGTTTGGTGTAGTGAGTAAAGGCTAGAAACCAAGGGACTTAAATTGTAGCCTTCTAGCCATGAACCTGAAACCAGATGGGTGACTTTGGACCAGTCACTTTCTCTCAGCCATAGGAAGAAGGCAGTGGTAAATCTCTTTCGAACATTTTTGCCACACACAAAAAAGCTCACAGGGAATTTTCTGTGAGGTTGCTAGGAGTAAAATCTGACTTGAAAGCACAATATAAAGCATAGGATAGCTTAAAGCCAAAATTAATTAGTTTAAAAGTTCATTAAATGACCTTGACCAGCTGACAATAGCTGAATATCTTTCATCACACAGAATTGTGAGGTCAAATGGGTTAAAAAATTTCACAGCATTTCAAAAATAGCTGAGAAGTGGTTTTGATTTTTAACTCAGTATTTTGACTAATGAACAAAAGGGGTAATCTTCTAAACAACTTCTTTGTGTCTTGTTTTTAATAGCCCTTGACCCATCTAAAGACCCATGTTTGAAGGTAAAGTGCAGCCCTCACAAAGTGTGTGTCACTCATGACTACGAGACAGCCACTTGTGTAAGCCGCAAACAATTGGTACACAGGTAAGAAGCTGTGATTTATTGTTTCAATTAAGTATCTTTGTTCAGAAGAATATCCCAGATTTCACATTTCTAAGTGATAATATTATGTGGGGAAGAGAGAGAAGAAAGGAATGTTCCCCAGTCACTATAAACTGATTTACCTTGTGAAAAGTGCTACAGTGCTAAGCACTGCTGAAGTTTTCTATATTGGGCTTGTAGCTAATTGCCTTCCCGGTAGTGTGTTATTCTGAAACACAATGAAACAGTATAGCAGTGATCTTTTTTGGAGGATGAAAAATATTTTTCTAGGAGTGGAGCTACAGTTGGGTATTGAGTAGAGCTGTGCATCGAGAACTTTTCTGCCCTCAACAAATGATTTCCAATGAAATGTGCTATTTGCAGCAAGCGGAGGAGTCAATGAAATGTCATCGCTTCTGGCTCAGTTCTGTTTTAAAGTACATTTTCTCAATGAAAGAGGCTTCTAGGCATAATACGGGAGATTTGCCAGAGGTTGCAAGAACTGAACTTCTATTGTAGTTCCTATTCCCTATACTGATGCAAAACAACTGAAGCTTTCTTGGAGACCAAAAGGTAAATTCACTGAAGAGATGTTCTGTGTATTTATTCACGTTGTACACACAGGCATATTAAAAGGTTTGGCTAAGTTTCAAGGTAAAATATCTGTTTCTCTCTAAAGTAGAGATCAGAGCTTTCAGTTTACATATGACACCAAGGTAGGTGTTTGTTAGAAACTTCAACAATGGGGAAAAAAGGCAAAATGTTTGTGGCAGTATCACAATACAAATCCAGTTTTTTGTACTTGTAACCTGATGTACTTGTATGTGCACTGGAGACAAATTCTTTGTGCGTCTCTAATCACACTTGACTAAATAAAGTACCATATTTTTTGGAGTATAAGACGCATTGGAATATAAGACATACCTTAGTTTTTGGGGAGGAAAATAAGAAAAAAGCTGATTGGCAGGTGGATCGGCCTCCCGGAATACCTCCAATAAGCTGTTCCCAGAGGTGAATTTTAGCAACAGGTTCCTTGGTTGTGAGCTCTGTGCCTTGCTTTTTTTTTTTGTTTGCTTTTTTTCCTGCCTCTGAAAGCCTCCGAAACAGAGCTTCAGAAAAAAAGCCTCTGAAGCTCTGTTTGGGGGCTTCTTTTTCTGAAGCTCTGTTTGGGGCTTCTTTTCTGAAGCTTCTTTTCTGATGCTTTTTTAAGCCTCTGAAACCTCTGTTTGAGAAGCTGGGTGGGGCTACATTCGGAGTATAAAACGCACCCAGATTTTCACCCTCTTTTCTGGGGTAAAAAGGTGCGTCTTATACTCCGAAAAATACGGTATTCTATTCTGTTCTATGTGAGAGGCAAGCAAATAATTCTTGGGATTTGTAGACATGTCATCATTTCCCTCTCTTTGTGGAATCTATGATGGGACAGACAGCAGCACTGACAGCTACATTTATCTAGAGAAGTGGCATGCTTTTTTTTTCTCATTCTACTTGTTACTTTCCTATGGCAAACAAAATTGGTGAGCATGCAAATATTTCCATCACTCCTAATCTTCAGGCTACCTGATCTTCACTCTATCTGAAAAAAAAAATCAACAGGGTACAATGTTGAGTTCATTTTTAGTCCTTGTCTGCTTTTAAAAACTAAGAGTTTGTGTATTGCAAAGCCATATCTATATACCCTTTCTGCATCAGATTTTAAATGTATGTTTTTATTTAGTGTTTTCATGCATTCAGTTTTCTTGTTAGAAAGTCTTATTTGCATTTTCTTTTAAGATTCATTACCATAAAGCCTAGAAAATTGAGAGATGCATCATTCACCTACTTTTTATCTCCTATATATTTCCATGTCTCCCTCTTTTTAGAAGGAGAGTTTGTGAGAACATTAAGTGTCGGGTTGAATATAATCATTCATTTGGGGATAATTTTTAATAAGTTCAGTATCTGATTTTTGCAAGTTTATACCCAAGACAAAATCAAAGTCAGTGTGATTCTTGACCAACTCTTTTTTCCTCTCTAAATAGTATATGTAGCATGCCACTAATACTTCAAATATGACAAGAACCTATATTCTTTTCTTGATGCTGTAACATTTGAGAATGGTAATTAATGTGTTAGATGATAAAAATGGAAGAGTGGAGAATGATGAAAAGCGAAAAGTGTTTGATTGTGTGAAAGCCCAAGAACTTTGAAAATTCCTTTGTCAAGGATATAGCTAAAGACTTTTGGCATGAATCTCTGTTTGATTAAGGTCAATTTGATTTAATATTCATTATCTAAAAGCAGACAACCAGAGGCTTACAGAAGCCCACTGATACATCTCTCTAGCAGCATCCTTCTATTGTCATTTTTTTCAACTCCTAACAATAGTTTTCCAGTGATATAATGCTGTGAACCCAAACATTCTATGGAAACGTAATTATTTTTTAGCAATTATAATCCCATAAATTTTCTAATCATTGTTTGAAGGCATTCAACTCAAATGCCTTCTTTAATATTTCAAATTCTCATTCCATACAGTTTCATTGATTCTGGTTTTTAATACATGTCAGAGAAGCAGGGGATTTTCATCACACCATGCATAATGTTATACTTAATTTAATGTATTAAACAGGTATTAATGAATATATTTAATTATCATTCATGATCATGTGAATAGAAGTTAACATCAGGAAGGGAATTAGCTACAAATAAAAATGTGTGAATCTAAGAACACCATGACTATTAAAGGTTGAAAGCATTATTCAGCAATAAAATTTGGACACTGTTATAAAATTTTGAAAAAAAAAATAATTGAATTCCATTGAAGTGCTTTCTCTAAACCCTAATAATCTAGATAATGGTTTTTATGCCATTACTTTACCAATCCCAGACTGTTTCTGAATTTTCAGATTTTATGTGCATTTAAGGTAAAACATCATGGTCACAGAAGACACTTCTATTTAATCTCGTACTATCATCCTTCTAAAATTCAAAACATGTTAGAGTTTGTTGCAGCACACACAATCACACACAATTAAATGAACTTCAGGAGAATTCAAATTACATAAGAAACTTCTTTATATACAATACTATACAGGATTATTCAGCATACAATATCAGGAATACAGAAGCAATATTCATAGAAGCAAGTCATTACAGAGTAGAGAGATACAGAGGCTAATATATTGTATGGAGGCTCCCATTACAGAGGCCAAACCAACTCTTATATACAGTTCAGCAAGTCTAAGCCATGCCCAGACTCCAAACTGTCTCTTATGGTCCCCATACAAACAAATTCTATGTTTCAGTTTCCAAACAATCCCCATTGGCTGACCTGTTGCCATGTCTGTTCCAGCTCATAAATACTTATATTGACAAAACACACAACAAGAGTTTATATTAGACTCTAAATACAATATTAAACAATATGTTGTGTTACTCATTATCAGTAAAACAAATGCAGCCTAATATATTCTATATCAGGGGTTCCCAACTCTCAATCCATGAACATGCCAGCAACCAACCCACCCACCCAAACAAGCAAAGCCTCATTTGTGGGATGCAGGTAGTATGCAAAACCATGCACCCTCTGGTCCGCAGAAAAACCTATCTCCACAGAATCAGTCCCTACTGACCCAAAGGTTGGGGGCCGCTGTTCTATACGATCAAGAAAACTTTGTTTCGGAGTGAAGAGGAAAAAAATGCATTGCTGGTTCTATAAAAATAAATAAATCAAGGCAACAAAGTCAAAATTTTAGAGAGCACAAATATCTCTTTTCAGATAAAGTGTGAGACTTCACAAAAATGCAATAAAAGTTTTTGTTGTTGTTGTTGTTGTTAAATGTACACTAAAATTCTTTTGCAGATTCATTGTGTTTTAGAAAAGGTATAAATATTACAACTGCTGCAAAAACACAGACATTTTATTGAGTTATAAAATCTTGAACAAACTTTGTATTTCATTATTGTATGGTTTGAAAATGTTGCTATTATCATCATCAAATTAACTTCATACATCAGTTCCCAAGATAAATATCGAGACCATCATAATACAATCCTGAAGATTCAAATCAAATCAAATCAAAATTTGATCCTGAAATATACCATCTTACATTTTATTTATTCCTAGTATACCTATATGTGTACTACCTTGCTTAAAAAACGTAATAGAATAGCAGAGTTCTATTGGTGAACTGGAGATCTTCTAGTCCAACCACCTGCTCAGGCATTCTGGACAAAATGGCTGTCCAATCTGTTCTTGGAAACCTTCAGAGATAGAGCACCCACAAGTTCTGAAGGCAAACCGTTCCACTGGTTTATTGTTCTCACTGCCAGGAAATTTCTCACTAGTTCTAGAATGCTTCTCTCCTTTTATTTATTTATTTATTTATTTATTATTAAATTTATATACCGCCCTTCTCCCGAAGGACTCAGGGCGGTGTACAGCCAAAAACTAAAAACATAAATATAAACATTAATTACCTTGATTAGCTTCCATCCATTGCTTCTTGTCCTGCCTTCAGGTTCTTTGGAGAATAGCTTGATTCCCTCTTCTTTGTGGCAGCCCCTTAAATATTGAAACATTGCTATCATGTCACCCCTAGACCTTCTTTTCATTAAACTAGACATACCCAATTCCAACAACCGTTCTTCATATATTTTAGCCTCCAGTCACCTAATCATCTTTGTTGCTCTTCTCTGCACTCTTTCTAGAGTCTCAACATCTTTTTTATATCAGGGTGATCAAAACTGGATGCACTATTCCAGTTGGCGCTGCGGCAATCTCAGGTGGGGAATTAGTGGGCTCTTTGGAGCCCTGCGAAAACCCCATCTGTCAAGCCACCGCCGCCAGGTCAGTGGACCTACCCTGTCCTGTAGGGACAGAGGTAGTGAGGGACCCCTCGGACATCCAAAAGGAATGGGCAGGTTCCTTGGGGCCGGAGGAATGCCCTCTGCACCAGTGGCAGCCATGGTGGCTGTCCTGAGACCGCGGCAATCAGAATAAAAGGATGTGCAGGAGGAGAAGTGGAGAGCGGAGCAGGGAGTCTTGAAAGCTGGGTGAGTGCACTCTTGCCCAGGCAGGAACTGCCCATAACTGTTGGATTAAAACAAATGTGCCCCAGCCTTAACAGCGGCTGAGAATTATTGAGCAAAAAGATTCAAAAGAACGGTGGAAGGAAAAGACCTGTTGACAGATAGTGTTGATTATTGACAGTTTGGAAATGATACTACTACAAATTTGGCTTTTTTCTCTTGTGGCTAAATGAGAAAGGATTATGTTTGAGAAAGAGGAAAGAGAAGAGGAAATAAACATGCCTTTAAAAGCAAAGACAAAAGACAAACGGAGATGGATAAAATGGCTGCCAGCTGGGAAGTGAAAGTGAATTCCAGACTGCTTGTTACTTGAAAGAGAAACTTTGTTGCTTGTTACTCAAACTGGATTATCATGAGAAAAAACCTAGGAGACTTAACTCTGGGGTTATAATCTATTTATTGGAGGATTTATCAAAGACTAGAAGGAAATGGAATAATACAAAACTGAATTAATAAGCATGGCAACAAAAGAAAAAGGGTGTGGCAACAAAAGAAGAATATGATATACTATATATGGAACAGCTAATTCAGAACTAATTTTAATAGAACTTATAATTTTGATGACAGATTGGAGAGAAAAAAAATGGAATATATTATGTAACAAGATAACAAAATACTATAGTCTGATCTAAATGGATGTAATGGTGTCTGGGTGTTTGATGCCTGAACAATGTCAGGAGATACTTCTCTTCTTCTCTTTGCTCTTCTTCTACATTTCTTTTATACTTTCTTTTTTCTTACTTTCTGTTATGCTTTTTCCCCCCTCTCTAATTTTTTTAATTACCCTTTTTTTAACCTCTTTTTTATATCTTTATTCTCTCTCCCTTTCTAATTGGTGTTTCCTTTTTTTTTTCTCATTCTAATTATTAATAGTGTTACTATTCTCTCCCTTCTTTTATTATTATTTTTATTGAAGTTGACTTCATAAATATACAAATAACTTGATTAGAAAATAAGAATATAAATGATTGAAAAACATTAAAAAACATAGGATGTTCTAATGCTTTTTTAAATTTTGAATCCTTAATAAGCACTATTTACAGATAAAATGTTTTACAAGGTGTTGGATATAAAAGAACTACTTACA
>JANHZT010001481.1:90242-112085 GCA_032468215.1 Stegonotus admiraltiensis | reverse complement strand
TGGCCAATGGGGAGGCAGGATTCTCCCGCCGGCAACTCGGTGCGTCTTGGCCAATCAGGGGCCGGGCGTCGTAAGTCAAGGACTTCATCGTAGGTTGAGGACTTAACACTTAGCCTTCAATTTAAGCACAGGTTTACTAAGGGGGGGGAGCTATATCTCCTCTGTAGAATTTATTTCTACATTAACCTGCGCTATTGACCTTGTCAAACAAATTTCAGAAATCCACTTTTAACATTTTTCTTTTAATACTACTGCATGTTGGTTAGTGGACTGGGGAAACATGCTGAAGTATTTTATACACAGGTGCCATAACAGTTTTAAAAAAGCAGTTTAAAAAGAATGGTTATGGTTATATAAAGCAACCCTGGGTTGTTTTAAGGATCCTGATAATGGTTATTGTGGTAGTAATAGTAGAAATTGATCAAATTTATTATAAGCAGTTACACTGTGGTCTTATATATCAGTATTCCCCAACTGGCTAGAATACTGGTTGGGAATAACATTAGTTGAAATTTAGCATAACTGGCAGTCTCACGTTTGGAAAGTTCAAGTCAGCTTGATTGAGCATAGTGGAATTTATTTTGGAAGATATATCTAAAATTGCATTGTTAGTCTTTTATCCCCATGCTAAATATACATAGGACTGTAGTCATTAATAAATGAGTCATTTACATGGCATTCTTGAATATTCAGAATGCTACACAAATTCCTGTTCATGATGATTACACTAGCTCTCTTGTGTGTGGGTTGTCTAAGGCTGCCAATTTACAGCTCTAATAATTTCTAGTAATAATCTTAATAAGGGTTGAGCTCCTGGCACACTCTCCTAACTACAAATAGTCCTCCAGATATGACAGTTTACTTAATGAATGTTAAAAGTTACAACAGATGTCCCCAAATTATATATGACCCTGTTTCAAAGTTATGACTGCTCAGTGCTCCTACAGTCATTTGCCATTACGACTCACTATAAGGATGCTACAGTGCCCTCTTCCTCTTTTTCCCCATCCCATCCTGACAGGACCTTGTAATGCTGCTCCCACATGCCCATCACCCATTGCACTTGATTTTGGAAATTAGGTGAGATACTTCACCTAATGACCATCACAACATGTGACTGTAATGTGCAGGCTCCATTATAGTCACATCTTGAGCTGTGATAAAATCTCTATTACAAGCTTTTTAAAAGGCAGATCAGGTCAGATGTATATTTCAGAGCCAACCTGACAAGCTACATGAAGTAGAACAGCTGAAAATGTGGCCTCAATAGCTATAGAATTTCAAAATACTTTTGCTAACTGAGAAAAAAGAGGCATGGAGTGAGATGCAAGAAAGAAAGAAAAATAACAGTTCTATCTCATTAGGTGGTTGTTGAAGATTTTTAAAGAACAGAAGAGCTGACAGAAGCTTAATATTGATAGAGGTTCAGTCCCTAGGTAGTCCTTAACTGATGACCATTCATTCAGTGACTGTTCAAAATTACCAAGACTTTGACTCCTGCCTGAAGTTCTGAGCAGCGCCTCCACTGTCGTGAACAAAATGTGGGTGTCTGATAACATAGGCGCCCTTACAAGGAGAAGTGCTGTAACTCCACCAAAAGCAATTGTGGGCCAGGAGCCATATGTACATGGGCTTCCTTCTCCTTTGCCACTCTCAAGAGGTCTGGGCCTTCTCCCTGCCCCATCACACTTGTGTCCATTCACTTTTCCCTTTCCCTGCAGTCGTTGACACCCAGCCAATGGGAGGTGTAGCTAGAAAGCTAGCAAAGGCAATCTTTCTCAAGGTTGGCCCAGAACAGGAAGAGAGCCACAGAAGTTCTTATTCCTTGCTGGTCTTGAGAAAGGCTGCCTCTTTAGCCTTGAGGAAAATTGCCTTTGCTAGGTTTTTAGTTGTGCCTCCCATCAGCTGGACATGCCTGTCAACAGCTGCACTCAAGATCCCAGTCAGGATTATCTGAAGCTTCCTTATATGAAATTAATTGGCAATGTCACTTTGTAGCAAATTTCACATTTTGAACAGAACATCAATATTTCACAGCAAAGATTCACAGAAAAGCTTAAAATGCTGCTTCTGATGACGTGTGCTTATCAAGGTTCTATTTTCTACCCTTTTCCACCCAATAGAAAGAATAAAGGGAATTATATAAAGAGCCTTGGGACTTTGTTCATTTGTCTTTTTAGTAGTCACTGGACTTAAACCCAACCTGTGGGCTTTGCACTGTATGCATACACACAGATGTCATACAAAAGTAAAGTAGAAATACACAGAAATATACCACATAGTACTTTAGTACGTAGAGAGAAATTTGGTTGTCTTCTACAATCACTGTCACCGAATAAGTGTTATAAGCATTTCATAAGCAATGAACTAAAATGAAATGAAATTTGTAAGTATTTGAGGGATATTATTGAAAGAAGCATTGGTAAAACAATGCCTCCTGTTTTACCCCTTTTTACTCAAATAGCTGATACATAGTCCTTTACAATTTCCTAATTGTTTTGCATACCAGTGTGAATAGTTTTGCCTCACCTGTAGACAAGACAGTATAAAATTACAAGTGGAAGCTTTTTGTTTCCTGAACTTCTGTTTTCACCACTGATCAAACCTTAGCATGTATACCTATGTAGACTATAGTCTCAGCATAACATATTCTATTTTAAATTCTACCTCAATTATTAATCATAACTCCAAGGTTTAGAAAGTGCTTATGTGCATTAGTGGTAAGATTTCTTCTTTCTTTAGTTCAGTCAAACTGTTAGCTGACCTTGATCTTGTTAATAATCCTTTCACAAGTAAAACCTTTCAGACCTGGAACAATTCACATATACCCACAATGGAAAAATGGATGGTGACATTAATGGAGTTGGCAGAGATAGTGAAATTGACTGCTTTGATTTAAAAAAAAAAAAAAGCTTTATGTAGCTTCCTTTCTACTTGGAAACCTTTCTTGGATATTTTTTTTTGTTTAAAACTGAAAGAAATGAATTTTTAACCTTGGATTATGATGATTAGATTTGTTTATGATAATATAAGTGCTGTTTGTTATGGTTTATTCGAGTTCAAAGAGTCACTGATGTTTAGTTTTTTATCCTATCGAAGTCAGAAGTCATCTTTTTCTATAGCTTTCCCCCCCTTTTATTTCCATTTTCCAATATTCCTTTTCCCTAGGCATTTCCCTTTCTTTCAAACTTTTTTCTTTTTTTGTATTTTATATTGTTTGACATTTAATAAAGTTTTGAAAAGAAGTAAAACCTTTCACTTTTTTTCTTCTACCAATCTTCTAGCATCTTAACATGCCTTCTGCGTTGTATGATAATTTCATACCACCCAGATAAATAATTGCCTAATCTGGTAATCTTCATGCCACTTCAGGTAAATGACTGCCTAAACTGTGCTTGAAAACCTCTACTGATGGACACCCCATGACTCCAGGATGTTTCATTGATTTATAGTTTTCACTCAGAAAATTCAGCCAAATTTCAGTTTGGCATCTGTCACTATTTCCAATAATCAATAATCAAGAGTACTACAATCTCTAGTACTCTCAAGTACTCTCAGACTGACAATAATGTCAGTTATCTGAAGATTTGCAGTATTGCGGAGATGAGAATCCTGAGATTACCACATTTGAAAATTACAGTTCCAATCATTTTTCACCATTAGAGTCCAGCTCTGGAAGGCTACAGATTCTTGACCATTATATAAGATGAAGTTAAGCAGGTGTCTCCAATTACAGATTAGAAAGTAACTCTCAAATCAGTAGCTCTACTAAGATATAAATTTGGGGCCTTTAAACTGTGTTTAATCACACACGGACAAAACAGGACTGGGTTACCGTGTGCCATCTGAATCTGTTTGGAATACAACTCATATGATGAGAAGTAGTCCTTGCTGCGCTGAATATAAATCCACAAAACAGTGATGTATGAATCATAAAAAATAAGGTTAAAGATGCCGTGTTTCTCCAAAAATAAGACCCTATCTTATATTTTTTTGAACCCTGAAATAAGTGCTTGGCCTTATTGCCATGCGCTCAAAAACCCAATTGGGCTTATTATCAGGGGATGCCTAATTTTGGGGGAAACAGGTTATGAGCTTAGCCATTGATTGCAAAGGTTTTTCCTTTATACATAGTAGAATTTGGGACATACAACCATGTTACAAGGGGTGTTTATTTTACTAAAAAGACAAATAAATAAAATTCATATCTCACAATAGCACTGTAAATAACTGGGAATGAGTTATACTTCTGTTTTATTTGCTTCTCTGTAATTGGGACTTCTGAATTTCATTCCTGTGTTGAGACACATGAACTCCAAATGACATCAGAAGTCCTGCAAGAATGAGAACTACATGATACCATCAGTTCCCTACCATTCTCACCAGTATTTCTTCCTTTCCACCTGGAATGAATAGATGACTGTCTCTAATAATTTGCTTCCCTGCCCTTGTCATTGCACAAGAAAGAGACTGAGTCAGGCTGAGGACCTCATGTGGTTTTAATTAATGAGGCCAGAGGACTTGACTGCTGGAAGAGCTTTGGGAGCTTTGATTTTGTACCATAAAGAGGCCTCCCCAACTGTGATAGCTTCTTTTTACTGATAACTGTATATTTACCCTTTCATTCCTTTCAGGATGCCACAAAGGTTCTGTATAGATCTTTAGTATTTATTAAGAAGATTAATTCAGACATGCCGGGCTGAACATAGTGCTTTCAAGAATGAGTACTGTTTCAAATGGGAACAACAGATCATTCAAGGTGCTCCATGAAAAATCAAAGTCAAAGTCATCAACTAAAGACTGATGTGTTGATTTAGAAATAGTGATTTTTCCTTCAGAAAATGGTCAGTTTTTGAATGTCGGAGAAAAATCCATTTTAAGCAAAGATAGGACAGCTGTGGCTAGAAGGCCATATATGGCCCAAAGCCTAATTTCAAGCATTTCTCGGCCTGATTTTGAGGCTTTTGCAAGTGAACAATTCACACCTCTGTCAAATGTGTCTATCATATATCAGACTGACTCCTGGACAAGGGATAAGAGAAATAGAAGAATGTCAGCAAAAGAAACAAATGGTTTTGTATGTAGTGTGTTCTTGTTCTACTTACCATAGCTATTCCTGCCTGTTTTAAGGGTTATCTTTTAAAAAATGAAAGGAAGACACGGAATTATATTTTGTCCTTCTACTCCTCTGCCCTTTTTGCAATGGTTCTGTGGATATATTCTGAGATCATGGTCAGATGACATGATGCAGCCCAAATTAAGCACTTTTGAGTCCCATTATTTCAACACATTTTTTCATATGCTTGTTTGAATCTTCCCCATTTAAAACAATAGGTTTTAAATTACTCCATTATGACCGCATGATAGACATATTGTAGTATCTAAATCAGTCTTGTTTCTCATAAGTAAATGAATGCATGTTTTCTTGCATGTATGATGCTACACATTATTTAGAGATGCTGATCTTTAACAAACATTGAAATGCAATTATTTTTTTTCTTGAGGCTGATCTTTACATTTCTGCTATCTTGTATTTTCTGTATGCATGTGTGTGTGTGTGTTTGCAATATTTGTTTTCTTTGACTTTGCCCACATTTCTTATCAACTAGAGACTATGCAAATGTCTTCTGCACATTCTTGTGATGAGGCTTTCTAGATAGTAAATATTTTTAAAAGAGGTTTGTTTGCCTTATTTCATTCACATTTGGTAATATAGTGTTTTAACTAAACTAGAAGAACTGGTCTTTTCCACTTCAAAGCATTCATTAATATGTATGAAGTTACAAAACAACTTTTTTGCAATTAAAAACTTTCAAACTTCTAAGTATTGGAATTCCTCAAGGGATTGCATCTTATAACTTTTTACTAATTCTTGACTGTTTTTCAAAAAAATTAGAAAAAAAGATATGTACGCTAACTTCAGCAAGCATACTAATACCTTACAGTTTAGGGAAATTGCAAATCTCTGTCATTGCTGATTCATATACAATATTGACTCTCTCAGTTAATATATTGTCCCTACTGTATATTAAAACAATATAATCCACTTAACAATGGCTTATTACATCAGATGGAGACTATATTTTAAATTAAAATGTCCAGAAAACACTTTATTCCAGTTTATATGCAAATTCTAAATGCATTATCCCTTCAGTTTTGTTTTGTTTTTCTTAGCGTATTCATTACATTCTTCTCCCTGGCCAGTGTCTTGCTCTTCTTGGATTCGATTCTCTCATTTTTCTAAATCGGTTGATTAACCCAGTCTGTTACTGACACAATTTCAAGACAATCCAATCAGGATCTGACTCTACAAGTTTAAAATTCAAGTCAACTATTTTGAGAAATCAGCAAAAAATGGTTCTAATTGAGGTAGGAGCCAATAAACAAATAGCTGACTATGGTGGGAATAAGAGTAGTTTGCTTTCCCTTATGTGGTAACTTTATTCGGAGATTCTTTTTTTCTCAAATAATACATATCCTGCATGTCTATTTTATTATGATGATCTTTCTACTAGCCTTGTCCAACTGACTTCCACTCAGATTATTAGAGAAGTCCCAGAATTCCCAGTACTCATAAAACATGCTGTCTGAAAATTCTAGACTTTGTAATCCAATATACCTGGCGAACATTAGATTGAGTAAAGCAACTTTGTTATTCTGCTGCCCAAAATCAATCAGATTGAGATGGGTGGCTTTAAAAATTGCATAAATAAAATAAATACAGAAGCACTGTAGGGCTCTCTGTGGAGGCATGATATTTTCAAAACAAGCAAGAGTGAGCTATATATAGAATATCAGTTATACGTAAATAGACCTGTTGATTAATGTTCATCTTTTAATATGGAAAAATTAGCATGAATTGTTTTTAGAATATATACAATTCTACAAAGCTGATTAAAGTACATTTGATAACTGTCACTCACACAGTTATTTTATGCTATACAATAATTGTTATAGCTTTTCATTAAAAATGATATTAAATATTGAATCTCTTAACAGATTTAGGTTCTTGACCCACAGTAAGAGGAAAGGCAGAAAAAATGAATTGCAAACAAAGCTTTAATTTAGAAATATGCCAGCCACAGTACACAATAATATTGATATTGTCAAACATCTTAATGGAGGTAGTATCATTTGAAAATTCCTCAGTCTGCATTTTCTCCAACATCTTGGGTGTTCAAATCCATGTACTCTTAAAATCTATTTGCCCTGTTGGGGAGCAGAAGATACTGTAATGTTTCATAAAGAAATAAAAAAGCCTAAAGTCTCTAAGTGACAAAACATCACTGCTATTGAAATCAAATCAAATCAAATATTTATTACAGTCCTAAGGCCAGCAGTCAGGTAGAAATAACACAAGTTACAATGATGTTATATAAAACTAAAAAACAAAAAAATCCAGACCCAATGAGAGAATGGGTCTAAATACAAGCTTGCAAAATTGGGCAGCCTGGAAAGACTTGAGCAATTCAAATAGAAATTCAATAGGAGAAAAAGTTAATGCATCCAGCTTGGCCAAAGTAATATATCAATCACATGCTTGAGACCAAAACCAAGTTTCAAGAACTTTCTGGAACCTTAGGATAAAGGATGTACTTCTTATCCCTGGGTGAATGATTTTCAAGAAGGTTGGAGACCATAACATAGAAGACATGCTTCCAAAGGCCTGGAAGTTGATGAAGTTTAAATAGAAGGGACCTGGGGTGCACTCACTCTACCAGAAAATATGTATGAGGAAGACGAGGCCACTTGGCATAATTACAGACACCAGTACTGCTCTCTTTCCTTCCCATTTGAGACTGTTCCTCAGCTTCAGCACAGCAGAGTTGCCAATAAAGCAACAAACTTGACATACAGTGCATTCAGAAAGTATTCAGACCTCCTTCACTTTTGTCAATTTTGTTGTGCTGCAGCTTGATTCTACAGTTGTTGAAATTCATTTTTTTCTCTCATTAATCTACATTCAGTACTCCATAATGACAAAGTGAAAACAGAATTTTAGAAATGTCTGTAAATGTATTAAAAAGAAAAAACTGAAATATCAGATTGGCATAAGTATTCAGACCCTTTGCAACAACACGTGAAACTTAGCTCTAGTGCCTCCCATTTCTCTTTATCGTTGCTGACATGTTTCTGCACCTTGAATGGAGTCCACCTGTGGTAAATTAAATTGGTTGGACATGATTTGGAAAGGCGCACACCTCTCTGTAGAAGGTGTCACAACTGACAATGCATACTGTAGTGGAGCAAAAGCCATGAGATCAAAGAAACTGTCTGCAGAGCTCAGAGACAGGATTATTGCAAGACACAGATCTAGGGAAGGCTACAATAAAATTTCTGCTGCACTAGAGGTTCCTAAAAGCACAGTGGCCTCCATAATTCTAATTCTCAAATGGAAGAAGTTTTGCACAACCAACACTCTTCCAAGAGCTGGTCACCTGGTCAAATTGAGGAATCAGGGGAGAAGTACCTTAAAATGAGAAGTGATCAAGAACCTGATGGTCACTCTGAATGAGCTCCAGAGATCTTGTGTGGAGATGGGACACAGTTCCAGAAGGACAGCCATCATTGCAGCCATCCACCAATCTGGGCTTTATAGAAGAGTTGCTAGATGGAAGCCTCTCCTCAGTGCAAAACACATGAAAGCCTGCTTAGAGTTTGTTCCTCTCAGTCTGAGAGTCCTTCAGGTGCTTGTTTGCAAGCAAGTGGGCAAACAGAGATCTGAGCAATCAAAAGAAAGAAGGTGTTTTTTTTTTCTTCCAAGCAAATAGACAATTCAAGGAGAAATAAATAGTATAGAGGTCCAGCAAAGCAAAACATCACAGGAAAAGGTGTAAGAGTGCTACACATACTGGTCATTAACAGAGAAAAAAACTACTATGAAGTAGTTCCAGAGAGAAGAATTTATTTATTTGTTTCCTGTCTTTATTATTTTTACAAATAAGGTAGCAAATGTATCCTCCTCTTATTTTCACCGCAACAACCCTGTGAGATGGATTTGGACTGAGCGAAGAGTGATTAGCCCAAGGTCATACAGCTGGCTTTCATGAGTGAGATGGGACTTGAATTCATGGTCTTCTATTTTCTGGTCTGGTGCCTTAACCACCACCAAACTGGCTCTCAACTCTGCCTTAGTTAAAACCAAACAGGGTCTGTAAGAACAGGGTTGTATAGTAGTAGTAATATAGAGCCAAATATAAAAAATACTATCTTTAGAAAAGTGAGGTATTAATAAGTGCATAGCTACTCAATATTGCACTCCCATTATGAGATGAGAGATAACAGAGAGGATGTCAATAATTGAATTAATAACTAAGTTAAAAAGAAGAGTTGCATGGTAAGAGTGTAGTTAATACACCCTTGTCTCTGGGTAGTGACAGTTCCAGGGAAATATACCATGGAGAGCGACTGATTCTCAAAACTGGTATCCTTAAGATTTACATTGACTGTTTCCCTATAACTATCATTAAGTGTTGTCCCTTATGATTCTCGATGAATGTATTTTTTCTTTTATGTACACTGTGAGCGTATGCACCAAGACAAATTCCTTGTGTGTCCAATCACACTTGGCCAATAAAGAATTCTGTTCTGTTCTACCCTATCCTATCCTATCCTATCCTATCCTATCCTATCCTATCCTATTGGCTTGAAGGAGAAGAATCAACTTTTTATCACTGAAAATCCCTTAGGGTTGTCACTTGGAATTAAATCACAGGAAAATTTAAAATTAAGAAGGCTGAAAGTTATTGGAAAATAAACAAAATACTCCTGGCATTTAGCCCATTGAACATTGTTCAGTTGTCATTTCTCTGTCAAATTGCTCAGGGAACACTGAGAGGTACAGTAAACTAGCATCATGTCTGAGACAACCTTGAGAAAAGGAGGTTAATGAGAAGTCTAAAAATATAATGTAAAAAATAATGTGCAATAATCCAGATGGCATCTATAGGGAGCTAAAACAAGCCATAGTTCAACTTGCTTACAACTCATATCTCCTTTTGGGAAATATACTTCCAATGCCATCATGCATCTTTTTAGATATGTATTTGGAAATAGTCACAGTGGGATTCTTGTAAGAAACAATAGCACTAAAAATAAAATCCTAGATTTGGAGGTATTTGTGAAAACTCCAATATCTGTATGCAGTAAGCCCTGTCACCACATAGGATTATAATAAGAAAGCAAAGTCCTATGTTCAAGGTTAACATAAGTGAGTAGAATTATTGGGGAGGAAGCTGAGGCATTGAGGCTCTCTGCCCAGTTTTTCAGGTCATTTGCAGGGCTTGGCCACATTGGAGGGCAGAGTACTTAAGATTTAGATATGGGTCTTTCGTGATGTCTGATCAGAAAAAGGAGGTAAAAGAAAAGAACGGCTGGAGAAAAAAAATCAAGATCAGAAACAAGTTAGATGGAAAGCTATTTGTAGCAGAGTATCTACAAAGCCTATGAAATTATTCCTGACTAATCTTGGGATCATCCCCAGATATTGAATTGTGAAAGGTAGTGCTAGAACAAGAAGAAACTTTGAAGAATTGCCATGGAGGGACAAGAAGCTTAGCAGACAGGCTGCACTCAAGAGGGGATGAAACAAGCAGAGAAAAGGGTAGGGTTTTTTTCCCCCTTATCCCCCACCATCAAAGTGCAGCTGGCATCTTTCCAGGTGTACAGATGGGGGTGGAGGTTCAGAGAGCAGTGCCAGTTGAAGAAGAAGAAGAAAAGCACTAATGAGTTCCAAACATATTCTGAAGGCTACCAAGACAATCACTATTGGCCAGCTGAGAGAGAGAGAGAGAACAACTTCAAGAAAGACCAGTAGAATAGACCTGGTGGCCTTACCTAAATAATAATAGAATAAGGATGGAAGGGGATAAAATAATAGCAACAGCACTTAGACTTATATAATTATATACTACCCCATAATGCTTTAGAGCACTCTCTGGGTGGTTTACAATATATGGCCCCCAACAATCTGAGTCCTCATTTTACCATCCTCGGAAGGATGAAAGGTTGGATCAATCTTGAGCCCTATTAGGATTGAACTGGCAGTGGGCAGAGTTAGCCTGCAATACTGCATTCTAACCACTGTGCCACCATTAAATTAAGATAAATGCACATGTAAACTATAGAATGAATTGTTAGGCTAAGGAAGTGAGCTAAAGATGGGCAGGAATGATTAAAAAAGCTGCTGCCGGATAAAGAAAAAGATAAAAACTACTTGGGAGTTGGTGAATTACTATGTAGAACCTGCTGAATGTGCATAGGAGATATGTAAAGAAGATGACTCAGAATTAAGTGCAAATATAACAATAACTGCACTTAGCAAGGTAGCAGATATGTGAGGATAAAAGTATAGAAGAAATAGAAATATACTGTAAATTACCATGCACCTCACTGTTCAATTTACATTTATTTTAATAGCACAATTGCTAATAAACATGATTATTCACCAAAGGCATTGTTTGTGTCCTGCCTGGGCTGTTTCTATCCCAGAACAAATATTGCTCTGTAGAGCAATGGGTGGTAAGGACTGAGGCGAGACAGGAGTTGTAATTAACAAGCCTTTATTAGGCTAACACATAACAAGAATGGCTTCAGGAACAGAACAGCAACTTGCACGACTGACAGCTATTTATACTGCAGTTTTCAAACTGTTCAACCAATGGCAGTGTCTGAATTCTCCCGCCGGCTCAGGGTGCATCTTGGCCAATCAGGACCCTGCGTTGTAAGTCCGAGGACTTAGCACCCCTTCCCTCCTGGACGGTGCATGCGTAGTCGCTCAAATAAGCAGGGCGCCACTGGGTCTGCGCAGACCTACGCAGTTCAGGGGCAGCCTCTGGAGGAGTAGAGGTGTTTGTGCTACCTGCAGAACTCCCGGCAACTCTTCTGGAACTTCAACGTCAGACTCGACCTTGGATGGCTGGCCCGGTTCACCAAGTAAGTCGGTTGCTGGTGGCATGCTTGAGACAAGGACGGAGGGCCCAGAGCTAGGGATTGGATGGGTTTCGAGATCCTTTTGGCTTGTTGTTTCTTTCTGGCCTTCTGTTATGTGCACGCGTAGTTGGTTGATATGGCGCTGCCAGAGTCTTCCATCGGGCAGTTCCACTTGGTAGGAGTAGGGCCCCAAGGCATGTACTATTGTCCCTGGTATCCACTTTGGCTCACCTCCGTAGTTTTAGGCATAGACACGGTTGCCCACACAAAAACTGTGGGCGCAGCTTGTGGAATCGGGGGGGGGGTTCATTTGTGTAACTGGGGTGGAGGTGGTCGAGGGTTGTTCAGAGTCGACAGCCCATTAACAGTTCAGTGGGGCTTCTGTTGGTAGAAGAGCAGGGGGTTACGTGCTGTGCCAACAAGTACCGTGCAACTTTCTCTGGCCAGTCCCCTCTGTCAAATCTTGCTAGGGCATCCTTGGCCAACTCACGGCCTATTCAGCTAACCTATTGCTGGCAGGGCAAAATGGTGCGACCCTGGCAAGGCGAATTCCAAGCCCTGCCAGGAAGACTTTGAAGGAGGCAGATGTTAGTTGTGGGCCGTTATTGGATACCAGGACGTCGGGAAGCCCGTGGGTAGTGAACAGTCTTTGCATTGCTCTGATTAGGGCGCTAGATATGGTGGATGCCATTACAACTATCTTGACCAATTTCAAGTATGCATCCACCACTATCAGGAAGGTTGCCCATGGAACAGGCCTGTGACCAAGGGGCCTTGGGCATCTCCCACTCCCTTACTGGGGCTGCAGGAGCGACGGGGCATGATTGTTGGCATGACTGGCATCTGGTAACCCACACGGTGGCTGATTGGTCAAAATTTGGCCAACAAATGTAACTGCGTCCCAAAGCCTTCATCCTGACGATGCCAGGATGTCCCTCATGAAGGCATTCCATGACCCGGTGTTGAAGCTGAGGTGGCACCACTACCCAGTTGCCCCATAGGAAGCACAGTCATTGGACCGAGAGCTCATGCTGTCTGGCTTGGTAGGGTTTGAATGCCAAGGGCACTTTCCCAAGGGGCCAGCCCCTTCGCACCCAGTCCAGGACCCTGCAGAGGATGGAATCTTTAGCTGAAAGGGCAGTGACATCAGAAGCCATCACTGGCAGGTTGAGGGAGTCTATGAGGAGCATGGGGAAAGCTGGGGAGGGGTCAAGCACGGTGACTGGGAGGGGCAGTGGCTTAGAGCATCTGCGTGAGCGAGATGCTTGCCAGGGCGGAAAATGAGGTGGTATGAATAAGCTGCTAAGATTTCAATCCACGGGACATGCGTCGTGAGAGGACCTGGGGGGTTTGTTTGTTACCTGCCAAAAGCCCCAGCAGTGGCTTATGGTCCGTGACTAAAGTGAAGGATCGGCTGTACAGGTAGTCATGAAAACGTTTTATGGCTACGACTGCAGCCAATGCTTCTTTATTGATCTGACCGTAATTGTGTTCAGTAGAGGAAAGAGTCCTCGAATAGAATGCAATGGGGGCTTCCGTGCCATCAGGCAGAGCATGGTTTAGGACAGCCCCAATACCGAAGGGGGAGGCGTCAGCAACTAGGACCAGGGGCAGGCTGTTAGTGTATTGTACTAAGAAAGTGTCGGATGCTAAAAGATTTTTTACAGCGGCAAAAGCAGCGGCTTCTTGGGAGCCCCAGGACCAGGGGGTCATCTTCTCCAAAAGCTTGTGCAGTGGTTCTGCAACTGAGGCTTTGTGTGGCAAGAAGATGCTGTAAAAGTTTAGAAGCCCTAAGAAAGCCTGTAATTCGATTTTGTTAGTAGGGGTCGGTGCCTTTTGATAGCAGCGACCTTAGAGGGTGTGGGGTGGATGCCGGTGGCATCTATGAGGTATCCTAAGAACTCCACCCTGGGTACTCCTATTCTGCATTTTTGTTTTTGTTTTTAATTTGAGCCCAGCTGTTTGGAAACAGCGCAGGACTGCCCTCAATTTGTGCTTCAGGTCAGCCTGGTTAGTGGCTGAAATGAGCACACCATCAAAATATGGAACGACTCCCTACAAACCTTGCAATAGTTGTTCCATAAGGCCTTGGAAAATGCCAGGGGCGACACTTATGCCAAACTGGAGGCGCCGGCACTTGAAAGCATCCCAGTGGGTCACGATGGTCTGAGCCTCAGCTGTGGCAGTGTCCACCGGGAGCTGCTGGTATGCCTGCATCATGTCCAGTTTGGCAAAAATGGAGCCCCGTCCTAGGGAGTGCAGCAAATGCTGTACTACGGGCACTGGATAGGGGTTGGCCTGAAGGGCCCTATTCACTGTTCATTTGTAATGTGCGCAGATTCTTATTGACCCATCTGACTTGATGGGTATCACTACGGGGGTCTCCCAGGGGGCATGATCCGTAGGCTCCAAGATCCCTTGTGCTATCAATTTGTCCAGTTCCTTTTCCACAAAGGGCCAAAGGGCAAAGGGTACCCTCCTGGGTTTCAACCTAATTGCGGCAATTTGGGGGTCTAAATTAAGAGAGATAGGTGAACCATTATATTTACCTAATTCGTCATCAAACACCTCAGCGAATTCGGTCAGGATGTCCTCAAAGTTGTCACAAGTGGTTGAACAGATGCCAGTAATGCCAAAACGTAAAGCACCAAACCAGTCGAGGCCAAGCAAGCTGGGAAGGTGGCCATTTACTATAATTAATGGCAGTCTTCCTGTAAAGCTTTTATATTCTACTAGGAGTTTGGTGCACCCCAAGGTGGGAATATGGTTTCCCTGGTAGTCTCGAAGCTGAACCTGGCAGGTCTGCAGGGCTCTTTTTTGAAATGTGGGGACCACTTTCTTTAAGGTGTCCCAGGAGATCAGGGATTTTGAGGACCCTGTATCGACTTCCATTCTGCAGGGGACACCTTCTATTGTTATAGTGAGGTAAATCTTGTGGCTCGCTGATGTCCGGGATTGGCGGATAGCCACCTCAGGGGGTCCATTTTTAGGAGAGATGGTAAAACACTCCCCACTGGGCTTCACTGAGGCGAGACAGGAGTTGTAATTAACAAGCCTTTATTAGGCTAACACATAACAAGAACGGCTTTAGAAACAGAACAGCAACTTGCACGTTTGACAGCTATTTATACTGCAGCTGTCAAACTGTTCAACCAATGGCAGCGTCTGAATTCTCCCGCTGGCTCGGGGCACGTCTTGGCCAATCAGGACCCTGCGTTGTAAGTCCGAGGACTTAGCAAATATATTATATGAAAAATATATTGTTAATTATTTGAAAAGTCTTGAAATCAGCACGTGTACTCTAATCAATCTGACAATAGTCCAGACTAATACAGTGCCACACACACACACCAATTCCAGTATAAACTCACCCCATTCCTAGGAGGTCTGTAAGGGGTATGCATAAGAGCACCAGCGTGCCTACCGTCCTTGTCCTAATGTTTCTTCTATTTGTATCTATTTTATGTATCCAATCCATGCTTATACTTATTATCAAATACATTCTTGACAAATAAATAAATGATAATAATAATAATAATAATAATAATAATAATAATAATAATAATAAAGGACCAGTGATGTGCTTGCTCTTAGTAAGGGGGAGGGAATATATATATTTCTACAATTCTTTCCTTCTAAAGAAAGCTTTTTTCTTTTTTGAACGAAGTGTCTAATATAGAACAAGGAACTTACTTGTGGTCCCAGAAGTAATGAACATATCTTATTTCTAGAAAATGGGGTTATGAACTTGTATTTAATCAAAAATAAAACTAGGTTTGTAGGTCAAAATTTGAAAACCTTAAATCTATTTACTATTAAAACTCTCCTGGTCTTTTGTTGCCCAATTAGCTCAAATTGTACATAGTGCAAAACAGTTTGAATCAAAATACCACAAACCATTATCATTATCATAGCCGCGGTAGCGCAATCAGTGGTGGGTTTCAAAATTTTTTACTACCAGTTCTGTGGGTATGGCTTGGTGGGCATGTCATGGCTTGGTGGATATGGCTTGGTGGGCATGGCAGGGAAGAATACTGTAAAATCTCCATTCCCACCCCACTCCAGAGGAAGGATACTGTAAAATCTCCATTCCTTCCACAATCCAGGGGAAGGTTACCGTAAATCCCCATTTCCTCCCAATCAGCTGGGACTCGGGAGGCAGAGAAAAGATGGGGGCAGGGCCAGTCAGAGGTGGTATTTACCGGTTCTCTGAACTATTCAAAATTTCTGCTACCGCTTCTCCAGAACTGGTCAGAACCTGTTGAAACCTACCTCTGAGAGCAGTGGTTAAAATGCAGTACTGCAGGCTACTTCTGCTGACTGCCGGCTGCCAGCAATTTGGCAGTTTGAATCTTACTGGCTCAAGTCTTCCATCCCTCCAAGGACGGTAAAATGAGGACCTAGATTGTTGGGGGCAATATGCTGACTCTGTAAACCACTTACAGAGGGCTGTAAAGCATTGTGAAGCAGTATATAAGTTTAAGTGCTATTGCTATTACTATCATAAGGAATGCATACAAAATCCAAAACCCATTACTCTTGTGTAATTGAAATTTAGTAATTTAGAGAGCTTTACTTTTTTTGTAGCAGAATCAGTATGGAAAGGTTTTACAAAAAGAGTATAGATCATTAGAAAGAAAAATTGCAAAACATAGCACCTTTATGATGCCCATATCACATAAGGTACAAGTGTGTGTATGTGTTAATTTCTTTTCTCCTATAAAACAGCAAAGTATTTGGCTTGAAAAGAATATGAGAGATTGTTATTTAACTACTGGTTAAAGGCTTAGCCTCTTCTCAAACTGTAAAAAGGTCTTTAGTGGCCCTTGAGATTTACTCTATAAAAAGGGCTTCAAAAGCAGTTATTATACAAATTACAAAAAATATACAATATTATGAAAGCATCAGAACTATATAATCTGCTTTCTAAAATATAAGCAGAAATTAAAAGAATCAGAATTCATTATTAATCACTTCTGTGTCCTGATTTCTACTTTAGCAGTGCTTAGAATTATACCGATATATTTTCACAGCAGAATAACACTGAGCGCTTTGCGATGCTTTAGTTCTTTATGCTGTTTCCCTTTGATGTATGTTATAAAATAGTTGCTTTTACATTTCAGTTCTACATTCCTTTCTGACAAATTTTTAGACCGTTTGCTATCACTATGTTATCTCTGTGAAAAATACTTGGGAACAATGATTAACAGTCAATCCTGCCTGCAGGAAAAATAGTTTAAATCTTTCCTCCTTTAGAAATCTTTAGAAAATCATTATCTTCCAACGTCACATCAGGAACATGAAGACAGTTGTCTAAAGAAAACACATTGTGGACCAAGTATGTCGAATCTCAATAGAGTTGGCTGCAATCTACTATATGTAATCCACTGTGACTTTTATTGATGTCTTGCCCTTTTTTCAGTCTTCGTTCAAGCTGAGTTGAGGACAAAATTAGGCTTGATCACCCAATACCTTCTGTCATTTGTTATCCTGATAGGCAGAATAATGCTGTACTAACAAGTGAGCACAGGAAAATATGTGGTTTCTTTCAGGATCCATAGATAGACAGACAGTTTGGGATGTTTTTGGGCCACAATTGAAATGCTAGGATGTAGGGGTGTCTTATTGTATATTGTTGCTTATTCCATCTTAAACGAATTACCAGCTACAGGGGGGAAATTGGAAGCAGTTCTCTATAGACTTTCATATAGGCAACCATGATATTGTATAAACTGGGATTTAATCTATCTGAACTATCACAGTAGATCCACTCCTACTTGAAAGAGTCAGAAATAAACATTGAGTAATTACTCCTCTGTTAACAGAGTGTGCTGTGGGGCTTCACAAAGCCTTGCTTTCTCCACTGTAATAGTTATTTATCTGAAGCCATGGAAAGTGTAAATCATGTGTGGGGACAATATGATTTCAGAAATGTTGTCAACAAGAGAACTGCTTTACCTGTATAAAGTGTTGTAGCTGACAAAGATTGAGAAAATGTGTCTTCCTCATCAGTAATAAGTAGCAAATCAAAATTGGAGATGGAAGGGAGTTTCCCATAAGGGAAAACTTCAGATAAACTTGTGTCTTACAGAAGTAAGTGAGAGAGTACTTTGGTCTATTAGACTATTTAATGAAAAATCAGGGACTTTGTAAAATTAATAGTCTTTATTTATATACCCATTCTCAGAGTATAGAAAATAAATAAAAAGTTGAACTTTTAATACAGGAAAGCAAATACAGTTTAATATGTGTTATTGAGACCTGCTTTTATGATACTATGTTTCCCCAAAAATAAGACCCTGTCTTATATTTTTTGAACCCTGAAATAAGCACTTGGCCTTATTTTTGGGGAGGTCTTATTATTTTGGGGTGCATTGAGGAAACCAGATGAAATGGCAGCGACTGGCTGCGCATGCATTTAAATATTTTCAGGGAGGGCTTATTTTCGGGGGGGGTATTTTAGTGCACGCGCTCAAAAGCCCGATTGGGCTTATTATCAGGGGATGACTTATTTTCAGGGAAACAGGGTATGTATTTTAGACTTTGTATGACTCAAGGCAATATACATAATTCTTCCACCTCTTAGTTTCCAACAACAAAAAATCTATAAAATCAGTTGGGCTGAAACAGAGTGACTATCCCAACTCATCTGGAAACCAGGAGAATGGGAGTTCTAGTAATGCCTTAGGCATGAAAGATAACTAGGTGACCTTGGGCCAATCACTCCCAACTCAATTCACAGGATTGTGTGGGGAAAATAGGAGAAAAGTGTATTATGTATGTTCACCACCTTGAATTTTTTATAAAAATAACAGAAGTGTGATTAAAAACAAATAAATAAACTAGAACTTTCGGTTTCCTAGTTTCTAGTCCAGCATTTTTTCCACTATACCAAACTGGATCTCATCTAATAGGATGATTCTTCTGACAGGAATACAGCAACTGAAAGATACCATTTGCTCAAAAGAACAAAAATAAAGAAAGGGATGAGGAGTTTCTATGTATGATAGAAATGTCCACTTCTTCACAGAAATCCAAAATAATGAATTTGGTGACAGCTGAGAGCATGAAGTGGAAGATTAAATAAAGATAGTACTGTTCCAGATGCCTATTACAACCACCTATTAAGAAGATAGAGGTGGTGTTTTCCAATAGTATACAGCAGCTCTATCAAAAAGTCCTGAAATAGTATTTTGGGAGAAATTATTTTTTCTGACATCTGTTGGGGAATATCTCTGCCAGACATTGGTCCTGTTAGGAAATACCTGATTTGCATGGCTGATAACTTTCTCCTTCAGAGACAGAGGAAGACAAGAGAGGATTGGCTGAAATTACTAGACCCCAAGAAATAAGAAAAATAATAGACCAAGAGCAGGTAGTGGGAATTTCTGGGAAAATAACCATATAATTCTGGAATTCTTGTTGTTACAAGAAACTAATTATAGTCAGAGTCATCCCTTGTACTTCAAGAAAGCAGAAAGTAATATATTTAGGGCTACAATATGTAAAGAATACATCTTCCTTAAAAGGATAGCCTAGTGCAAAAAAGATAGGCATTCTTTAACAAGCCTATATTAAAAGCACAACTGCAAATAGTTCTCATGAGGGGAAAAAAGAGGTCAGTACAGCAAAAGATTCCAATATTGTTTTGCAAAGAGCCTGGAGTCAATTTCAAAAACAAAAAGGATATTTATATGAGATGAAAAAAATTAATGTATATTTGTAAAGATGGTTTATTTAAGTAGGCCAGGGGTGTAGCAAAAGCATTATGAAAGCTAAAAGCTCAGCATATACTGAAGTTAGTGAAGGATGCTGAGAAACAAAGAGACAGACACATACAGAGTATATTGGTATATATGCTGGTCAGTTAAGATGAAGAAAGTAGGATGAGGCAGGTAACAAGGAAAAAATAGGGTTTGGTCTCCCCTGAGAAAAGAATAGGTCTTGACTGGGCAACTGTGAAGAGTGGGTATAAAGAGCGTGATAGGCTCATATTCAAGGAATGCATTCTCACTTGAATGAGTTCAAATCTGCAGAGACAGATTGATTGTATCATAGATTGATAGACTTACTGAAACTATTCATTAACTTTTAGAAATCCTAGAGAACTACCACAAAACTGGAGGAGGGCAAGTATTCCTATATTCAACATGGACATCAAATCCAGTGAATTACAAATCAGTCAGTCTGACATCAATACCTGGAGAGATTCTAAAGTACATTATGCATTTATTGATCTGTAAGCACCTTGAAAGTAGTGTACTGATTACTAGAGTCAGCATGGATTTTTCAAGAACAAAGTACCTGATATCGTACTGATTGCAAGCTAGTTAGATGTCAGTTGAATGGATCTGTTGAATGCATATATATTCAATGGATCTACAGCTCCCTCAAAAACCATAGTCTGAAAACCCTCACTGGGGCTCCTAATTAAACTAGAACAAGTTCTCAGGGGCAGTGCTGTAGAGTTGAGTCCTGATCTTTATTACTTTCATCAGTGATATAGATAAAATGTGAACTTTACAGATAAGCTATCCCTTTGAGTAGGTAATATATGGGAAGAGAGAAGTACAATTGAAAATGAAATAAGCTGAAAATAGCAGAATAATATGTAATGGAGACAATTGCAAAGTTCTTCACTTAAGAAAAAGTAGATAATACTTGGGAAGGCAGAAATATAACCTAAAATGAAATCAATTAAAAGAACAGAATAAAATATAATTAAGTTCTTCACTTAGGAAAAAAATGAAATGGCCCCGTATAGGGATATCTGGCTTGGTAACAGCTTGTATTATGAATGTAAACAATATAGATCAGTGTTCCTCAACCCTGGCATCTTTAAAATGTGTGGACTTCAATTCCCAGAATTCCACAGTGAGCCATGCTGACTGGAAATTCTGGAAGTTGAAATCCACATGTCTTAAAACTGGTTCAGAAACAGTAATCTATGTTAAGAGGTATCCTGCATGGTAACATAACAGTATATTAACTAAAGTAATACACCATGGGGAAGTTATCTTATGTAAATTAAGCTATGAGGGGCAGCTTCAAGAACTGAAGGAAGATGAAAAACATTTTTTCAGGAAGACCATTATTTCATAGCTTTTTTGTCAAGAGAACATCTTCTTTTTTGACTTCACTTGTATTAAGTTCTTTCAGTTCTAAGTAACTCTCCTGTATCTTTTGTACTGAAAATAGATGCAAAAAATTCATTCACTTTCTCTACAATCTCCATAGACAATTTCCTCTGTTGACTAACAATCCAGCTGCTCTTGTGACTAGTTTTCTACTTCAAATACATTTTTGAAGTATTTATTTTATTTTTGGCCATATCCTTGAATTCTTTTAAAAACCATGCTTTTATTACCACCTTATGGTTTTTCTGCCAGAATCTGTTCCTTTTTGTTCTCATTATAACAGACTTTCTATTTCCTGAAACACCGTAAACTGTCTTAACTTTTAATAATAGTGTTCCTGGACCTCATTAGAAAACCATGCCAGACTTTTCTCTTCCTTGGTTGACCCTTTCTTATATTGTAGAAAATCTTCCAATTGAAGTCCATGTGTTCTGGATTTTAAGTAACCTCATGGCATCATGTTTTGGTCCTTTTGATTTTTCCTTTTTCTCTGTTTTTCACTAACCAGTCATTTTTTCACATTTTTTTTTCTATTTTTGTGGTCAAATATGACAAGTGACAATTTTTGCTGTTGTACTAGATGTAATAGTATTGTGTTTCCTATCAATTATGCCATACTTATACACAGGGGTGAAATCTAAAAATTTTTGCTACCAGTTCTATGGACGTGGCTTAATTAGTGGGTGGGGCTTGGTGGCAAGGTGACTGGGTGGGCGTGGCTTGTTGGTCAGGTGGGCGTGGCCAAGTCAATGTCACTTCTTTGCCCTCTTTTAAC
>JANHZT010001481.1:61937-72368 GCA_032468215.1 Stegonotus admiraltiensis | reverse complement strand
AGGGGTTTTAAAGGGGATTTTAATGGTTTTTTACAATTTTTATTGGGTACATTTTAAAATTGAACTTTCTTTGTTTTATGGTTGTGAGCCGCCCTGAGTCCTCTCAGAGATAGGGCAGCATATAAGTCCAAATAATAAATAAATAAATAAAATAAACTAAGAGACTTTTAATGACACAGGAAAAGATGTGAGATTTTAACATATATATATTCATTCATTCAAGTGTACAATATATGAATTACAGGAAAGAAAGAAGCAGTGTAAAGTAAACATTATGCTAATATTTATCGCTTCTACTTAAATAGTCATAATAACACACACACCAAAATAACTTCAATTAGTAGTAGTAGATATTTGTCTTGTAGGATCATAAAATAAACGCTGAACTGAAATAAAGTACCATAGTACTGTAAGTGGCATAATTGCAGTCTGTTGTTTTTATCTGTTTTATTGATTTTTTTCAGAACCAAAAAATGTTATCAGAAATTTCTATTGTAAAGATTAGTAAGTTAGAATCTAGAAACCTAGCTCTGACTTAGCCAAAAAGCCAGTTGGGTGACCTTGGGCCAGTCCCTCTTTCTCAGCCCTAGAAAGAAGGTAATTACAAACCACTTCTGAAAATGTTACCAAGGACACAATATTGACTTGCCCAGGCAGTCCCCAGGAATCAGAAGGGATTCAAAGACATTTTTAAAAAAGTATTGTATGCAATGTGTATCACCACTATATATTACATTTTTGCAAAGTGCCAAATTTTGAAAAAGAATGCCTTTGAATGACATTTCACTAGTTCTGTAAAATTTGTTTTGTTTTATTTTATTTTATTTAAATTTCATACTTATTAACCATCCACCTTCCCCCAGAGAGTTATTTTTAATCCCATAAACAATGATTCTTAAAAATACAAAAGCTAATATTCTCAAAGAAAGATTCCTTGACAAGTGTTGAATGGTTAAATGACAGAGTATTCAACAATCTACCTTGATGCACTTTGATCACCACTGTGACGAGAATAATGTGACTGAATCCGTCTTTCTGATTTTGCTTTCTAGGTAGCAGTATGCGGTAATTCCACATATTGTATTATTCTCTTTTTCTATATTTCACTGGGGTTTTAGTTTCATGGATACATGAAATAATTCAATCACAGAAATCTGAATATGAGCACTCCAGCATAATAATGCTTACTCATCTGTATTATTATACTACCACCACCTGTTCTTCCTTCTTCTAAATTTTGTATCTGTGAAAACAACAACAAAATAAAATTATAAAAAGAGCTTTTCTGCAAAAGCCTAGATTTGCTTCTGTAGAGAGTGGCTGAGATTTTTGGAAATGTATGAAAAATGTATGATCCTCTGATGCTGTTTTTTCACAATTCCCACCATTCTTGGCTATTTGTCATACTGACTGGAGTGGATGGGGTTTCAAGTAGAAAGCATCTGGAGAGTAATGGGCTTTCCATCTCATGCAAAGCTTTGAAGCACTGCTAATATGGCTTCATTTCTCCAAATCGAAGAAACAGCTCTTCTAGATTTATTAAAGAAATATTATTTGGAGAATGAGCACATACAAGTAATCCTTGACTTAAAACTGCTTGCTTAGTGACTGTTCAAAGTTGCAGAAGCACTGAAAAAAGTGATTTGTGATCATTGTTTTACACTTACGGCCATTGCAGCATCCCCATGGTCATGTGATCAAAATTCAGAGACTTGGCAACTGACTCATGATGGGTGCAGCGTCCCAGGGTCATGTGATCACCCTCTGCAACCTTCTGACTAAGCAAAGTCAATGGGGAAACCAGATTCACTTAACAGCCGTGTTGCATTGTGATGCTGTTATGACGCTGACCAAGTGCCTGGAGTTTATTAAAATCTGGATAGGAGGAAACTAACTTTGACTCAGCACTATTTGATGGCTGGTGGTAGGGACATGTCATCTTGAACTGTAGCTGGGGTTTCATGTCTTCAGGAAGAGATGGCACACAATGTGCAGGTTCTCCTGGACTTGCAGCTACTGCTTGATGAGAAGGTTGCAGCCATGGCTACGGGAACCGTTATACAAAATTATCTTCTGCAGCAATTGTATCCTTCCTGGATTGGGAGGCCTTGCTCATTTTGATCACTTCCCATTTGGATTACAACTTGGGGCTGCCCTTGAAAACCATCTAAAAATTACAACTGGTCCAGAGCGCAGCAATGTAAATCCCTAGATTTATACCCATGTTTATATCCCTGTTAAATGAGCTGCACTAGCTCCAGGGGGAATTTAGGTACAGGTTATTACTTTTAAAAGCCTTACATGGTGTCAGACTCGGTTTTCTGCAAGACCACTTTCCCCCTAGGCTATCTATCCTTTCCACAGAGGACATCTGACATCTTGTGGATCCTTGGAAATGCATCTTTTCTAACCCTATGGAATACCGTTCCTCTGAGATGTGACAGACCCCAACCCTTCTATCCTTCCAGAGCACACTTAAAACTTAGGTCTTCCTCCAGGTGTTTGATAGGGCGAGGTCAATATGGGATGAGAATGTGGATTGCATCAAGGAAGGGTGGTTGTCCCATCAGATTTTCTCTTTTTAGTTTTATCAATGTTGGATTTTACATTTTATTGATTGTAAGCCACCCATAATTGTTTCAAGATACGTGGCTATACAAACGTTTTAACAAGTAAATTAAATAAATAAGGTTTTAGGAGTTGCTGACAGATGCTATATGAGCATCCACCTACCCTCCAAATCACCTTTCCCCTTCCAATCTGTACCACAGTACAATCCATCTGTCTTTAACATAATTTGGGCATTGCTGTTTTAGAAACAGCAGGAAACATAATTAAAACAAAGGAGGTTATACAGAAACATGTAATGTATCGTACAGAATATAGAGAGAGGCTAGATACTTAGTACATATTTTGTGTCAAATTGGGTTTAAAATATTTTAGTGATACTTAACCTTGAAGGGAATGCCAATCATATAAGAATTCATAAAAACTGAATTCTTCAACCATCTCTACAAACCTCATTGGCATGTGCATTAACCTTGTGAATTTCCTCAGGTCTACTTGTTCTTATCAGTATATTGAATTTTGATGGCATCCATTTATATGCACTCTTAGGGCAGCAAAATATTCTATACTGTGAAAAATGTAAGCCTCCATTAAGTGTTGAAAAGAGACAGACGGGGATATGTGTTGGTGCCAGGATAATAAATAAACCAAGTAATAGTCAATTTATTTGGACACCATATTTTTCCCCGTGTAGATTGTGTTTAAGATGGTTCGTACAATTTAAATATAAGAAATATGGATTTAGCAATCTACATTAGTTTCAGTATTATTATATAAAGCATACCAACATTCAAATAAGAGTATGTTTCGTTAATGTCAGTTAACAAATATTCAGCAACATAGTATTAACTGTATCAGTAATATCAATCATTATGAAACAGAAAGCATATTCAATTAACAGTATTGAATCCAGGGTCTGTGTCCATCCTCCCATCCTCCCTTGCAAATAACTGCATAAACTTTCAGAGCACTCACTTTCAGACAATAGAAGCAGGTTTCCTTTTTGCCCAGGTCCTAAGCCATAAAGTAGGCTTGTTCTCAAGGGAAGGAAAGGCCATTCGTAGCACTAAGAATGGAGGGAGGAAAAACAAAAAACAAAAACAACCACCCAATGGGAAACCCACTTGCTTTTAGTAATAGCAGTCTTAATAGCAGCCCCTAGAGCCAGAGCCAGAGTTGGGGAGGGGGATAGTGGCAAAAAAATCTAATAGCAAAACCACAGCTGGATTTGTACAGCACCTAGCCATGGCTTATATTAATGCACGTTGTAAAAGCAAGAAATGAAAAAGCATGTAATTGCTGGATTCAGAGATAACACTTACAGTTTGCAGGCTCACATCATATATGAAGACAAAATCCCACTCCCCAAAAAAACCCTAAAATGGTGATATGTGAACCCAACCATAGATTTGTCTTGCCTTGCTGTGCTTTTCAAAGGCAGCTACCTTTATAAAGAATTCTGGGCTGAGAATGCATCAAGGTCGGTAGAAGCTGCCAAACAAGCAAAGGCCACCCCACCTACTGATAGTTTTAAATTTAGAGGGTGTCAGTTCCCTTCTTTACAAATTTGAAGCATGTCAGTCCCCCATCTATTTATTTGGTCAGGCTCAAGGCTTTCAGTGTGGTACCGTTCACGCACAAGTGCCTGCAGTGCTATTCTCCCTTTTTTAAATATGACAGGGATTAGAAGAAAAGAGGGCCCTGGGCATTCCAGGAGATATTAAATGTATTGCATTCTTGTGTTTTGTTCCAGAAGCCTGACCAGTGTGCAAGAAATAAGCAACAGCTCACACCGACAATTTCCCTTGTTAACTCTTATGCAGTCAAGTGGAGCTTCCACCTATGGTTACATTTAATGAACCAAGCAATTTTCAATTCCATGGAAATCCTTTAATCAGCAGCATTTGTCTAAAATACACCCAGAATGCACGGGGTAGCTGTGCTGTTTAAGAACAAAAGAGAAAGATTTTTTTCAGGCAAAATATTGAAATGTCATGAACCAGAATACCGCAAGGCGACCAAAGCTTTTAAGATTTCTGCTAGGAAAATATTGGCAGCCTTTAAAGCAATAGCTTTATTACAGAGAAGCAGAGAAATGAGGATGATCTTCCAATGCCTTAGTCTTAGTAGTTTCTGGATTAGTTCCCTTTTCTGTGCCATGCTATATGAAGAACAACAAAGCCATTTTGTCTTTATTCCTGTCACATCATGGGTAGTCCAGCCTATGCATACCCGTGACCTGAAATATTGCAACTTTCCAAAAAAATAATAATAATAACATCATATAATCATGCCTGATGTTACATACAGTGAAATCTTAACTCGTTAGTATGATCAGTCCGGCATTGTTTGGCTTTCCAGTTGAAACAGGGCTGCAAACCCTGAAATGATCGCATAAAAAAACCATGTAGTAATATAAATTTTTAATTTTGCAATCCTTTCCTTCCAAATTTTTGTTTGGCCTTGTACTTTAGAGTAATCTTTAGTGACTTTTCAAAGAGCTTAGAATAAATCTCAGAGGCCCAGAATTCTTTGAGTAGATGAAGAGAGTGGATTTTAAAAATCATGAAATATAAACACTAGTTCTTAAATCTAGCGTATCATTAATGTCATTGCCCAACTCTTCATGCAACTATAACTTCACGCCTGATGTAAAACTTAATAGCGGTATACTAAAAGTTGTTAACAGATAACATGTTTATTAGAAAACAGATATACTGCTTCCTTAAGAGAAAAGTTATCCTCAGAAGAGGTCAAAAAAGTCAGAATGATAGCCCCAGTTGGATGATCAAAGTCTTGACCTTTTTTTGTATGTATTGGGTATGCTATGTGGTACATATAAAAAGGGACAATTTCATGGTTGAACTATCAACTTGAGTCTTTTTAAACATACGTAGATATGCCACCTTGCTTCAGTCTATTTTCTTGCATTTCATTCTGGACAGCTAGGACCTAAGGAGATGGATACACAAACTTTGAAATAATCCTAATTTTTAAAAAATACTTGTTTCCCAGCAGTGGACAAAAATATTTTATCACACACTAATTCTGGTACAAAGGTAGTTTAAATATGCATTATTCATTTGTGCATTTATATGGCCACCCATCCCAAATTGTGTGGCTTTAGGTGGCATACAAAAGACAAAAATGCCTACATAATTTCTACAAACTAATGCCGCAATTTACCAATGTATAATGCAATGAAAAAGAATCTGACATGTACACATATTATTATAAATATTTCAGATTTTATTTTTCTATTTTTTTTGCTGGGCACCAAGATGTCTGGAATTTGGAAAGGTCTTCTTTCAAAAGATGTGTTTCATATGTGCGATTGCTCCACTTCCAAGACAAGTTTAGGATTTCTTTTGTATAATGTACAAAATGGTCTTTATAGGATACAGAGAATTGTTTCACAATTAACTTATTCATGTAAAGCATTTAAATGATTTAAAAAAGCACATAAAAATGGTCAAATGGGGTTTATCTTGGTTTTCAAAATTGTATGGTAATCAACGTATGCAGGATTGTCTAATGGTAACAAGACTCCTGAGTCAAGTAAAAAACTGGTCCTTAACTGTACTAGCAAACTACCTTCTTAAGGATTGCGTTAGACTCTCAGGATATAACCTCCCATGTCTAAAATTAATTGTGTATCTCATTAAGACAATAATTTCCTTGAGAAAAGCTCTTGATCTTCTTGAAGGCATAATAAAAACAAGATTATAAATGGACTATTTCTTAACAAGTTACCATTTAGGTTTCATAACAATATACATAATTATTAAGAAACCACTTCATAATGGCAGCTGGCACAGGGGAGGAATATAAATAAAATTATAATGTCATACCACAGTTTCACAGGAAACAAATTAAGACAAGTGAAACTAAATAAATCCAGGAAAAATAAACCTCAGCGTGTATTCATGCAAAGTTTTAAATCTATTAATAGCTTTGAAACCATTTTGTTTTATTTCAAGTAATTCAAAATGTTCATAATTCTGACAAATGAGTCACTCAGGGTTCTAGACAAGTTGCTCTAGGAAACCTATCTCCAGTTGTTGATCCTTTGTGACTCCCTGGTTTTCAGAACAGCTGAAGATAATGAAACTAGTGAAAAGATAGTTAAAACTACTTTGCCCTCTTCTTTCAACCCCTCTCCTCCCCAGAACTGATCATGATCAAATAATGGTACATGCCCAGATTTGGGCCTATATAGTAACTATAAGGGGAAGGAAACGTCTGTATTTCTCCATTTTATTGTGAATAGAGTTTCATTCCTTTACAGAAGGTTGGGGAAGATAAGACGCCTTTATAAATGGGATCTATAAAGTTTGTTCTTGATTCTTTATCATAAAATTGCTCGTATTCATTCAGGATGGGTCCACCAACTGGGAGATCCAAGCAAGGTAGGATTCCTTTTAGAGTGTGGAGCCTGAGGTAGGGCTTTTCATAGCTCAGCCACCCAGGGGGCTGGACCCCTGTGGCATTAAAGTCTGAGAGAGTATGAGTTGCCAGCTTTGAAAAAGATGGGTGTATCTCTAGATCTAGCCATAGTTGACAATTCCCACCTAAGTTCCAATCTTCTCTTTGGGGAAAAGATTGATGAGAGTATGGTTGAGGATCAGATATTAATCTAGCTGTACTAATCTATTAGAGGTCTTAGATTTATCTAGATCCCTTTTGTTCAGGATTCAGGCCTGATTGGGAATAGAAAAGGCATTAGTTTAGTAGATTAGTTTCATCAGGACTGGTGGGGAATGTGCATACCTTCTAGTTCTATTAGACCTCTCAGTGGGCTTGGTACCATTGACTATATATATATTACTGGATTACTCATTCAAATTCTGTTAATAAGATTAGAATGTCTCATAACTTTTTCCTAAGCAAAACTCTTCTAACTGTGCTATCCTATACAGAGAAGAATATTTAATAGGGTTCCTTTCTCAGGAAGTAGGTTTTCAAGAATAGCTTAACAACTGGCAAATGGTGCATAACAAATGGCAAATTGATTTTTTTTTAATATACAGTATGTAAGGGTTATGCAATCATTCCAAGAGGTGATGTCTTGGTGGCTCATTGCAGATGCATTGGAACCCTTTCCTGATCTCCTTAATATACCTATAGACATGCAACAGATACTTTCACAAAACTGCATAGAGCACAGCTGTCAAACTCATGGCCCACGGCCCAGATGTATCATGTGCTGGCCACACCCATGCCCTGTTTAGCAAAGGGGGGGAATGTGATGAATGTAATGAATGTGATACATCATGTGATGACACCGTGATGACACGAGTTTGACACCCCAGGCATAGAGCTATAGCAATAGCACTTAGACTTATATACTGTTTCTTAGTGCTTTACAGCCCTCTCTAAGAGTTTACAGGGTCAGCATATTGCCCCCAAAAATCTGGGTTCTCATTTTATCAACCTTGGAAAGATGGAAGGCTTGAGCTGGCCAGAATCAAAATGGATACAAAAGCAAAGCATGTAACCATTGTCATGGTGCCAAAACAATTTGGCTCATATCCGAAAGTTTATGTAGACATGATCTTTTTCATATCATGGAAGTCAAAGTTACTTAAATAGCATTTCTGGGAAGTTTGCTACTCAGCAGATGATTACACCTAAACCAGCTATGTGACAGCTTTATATATTTGCAGACCGTGAGGATTAAGTATTAATAATCATTAATTAGTCACCTCAGACTGGCAGCATGAATTGCTTTACTCTGTGAATAGAGAGTGCTTGAGCTGTCAAGGAGGTATGGGTGATAGCACCAAAACCCACAACAAAAAGCAGCAGGGAAGAAACAAATTGTATGCTGTTGCCTGACAGCAGTAATTATTATGCAAAGGCCATATGGCACATAAGGTCTCCTATCTCTTCTTTTGAGATAACTTACTTAACAATATACTTTCAAACATACATATGTATTTTCAGCTCCATGTTTATTAAATAATGAATGTGCCCAATGAAACATATATAAATTACTTTATGGAACATTGATTAATGGATTCATGTACAAAATTCTGTGGGATTTGCAAGATTCAAGACTAAACTAGGAACAGTTCAGCCATTTTCTCTGAGGAAAATAATTGGGGGTTTTCAAATGCAGTTTTATTACAGTACAGTATGTAGTTTCTTTGACTCCAATATGGAATTTTACGTGTAATTCAGAGGCTATATTTTCATGTAATCTTAACACATTTTCCCATAATTTCTTCCATAGTTCCTCTTTCAATAGAAAATGTATAAAGAAAGTATGAAAGGAATGGATGCAACATTCAGATTTTAAGCCCTTTAAGGTTGATCATTTTTTTCCCACAATTACAAAGCTAGTCAGGATCAGCTGTAATGAAAAGTGGATAAATCATGTGGGCCTAAAATGTGATTGGCTATCTGATCTACTCATGTAATTTCTGTCACCACTAAACAGAACGATAATCCATCAATCCATTTCAGTTTCCAGGCAGCTTCTCATAAATATGGGAAGCTGCACCTTCAGTCTTGGCTGTTTGGAACCATTAGCCTTTGACTCTCTCAGATTATTTTTCTAGCAGATAATATTCAACATGCTGCGAGAACTGAATTATTATGAACGCAAATAAATCATAACCAATTTAAATTTATTGCATTTTTAATGTCATGTTTTTGTGATGTTTTTCAAAGTCCTATTGCTTCTTCAACTCTTTTCTCTCTGAATAAATTATTTAACTCAATTTGATTTTTTTAAAAAATAGTATTTTTTCTCCATGTGCTTGGAGAGGAGAAGAGAAGACATCTGCATCATGATAGCCTTTATACTTTTCAGATCATTCACAGTATTTCACTATTTTTTGTGTCTTCTGTGCTTTTGGAAGGTAAATTCAGAACTTGGTATGGTTGACTATTTCATGAGCCAAGTTTATGAGAACAAGAAGCTTCAAAACTCTGTATAAATATAAACTACTCAAGCTAGAATCAGTATATGAAGGCAGTCTATTCTGATTTACAGAATAAAAATAGCAAGCAGTAGCACTTAGGCTTATATACCACCCCATAGCACTTTACCTCTAAACCTCTATGGGCGGTTTACAATGTAGAAGCATTATTTGCATAGTGGTCCCAACATTCTGGGTCCTCATTTTACCAATCTCAGAAGGATGGAAGACTGAGCTCCTTCAGGATTGAACTCCAGGCTGTGGGCAGAGTTTGCCTACAGTGCTGCACTTTAACCACTGAACCACCAGATGAGCAGAACTCTGATTAATAAGCCTCCCAGGAAGGCAAGTTTTCATCTCCCAATTCCATGACATCTGGAATGAGGACAACTTAGTTTCCTTCATTTGTTATTAGTCAATTGGAAGATCAGTGGATCTTATATCCTAATACAACTTCATAGATCTTCATTGAGATGCTTATTTCAATTATGATGTTTGAACAACTGAAGCAGTACTGCAATAATTGGATCTATTCCCCAGGCCTTGGAATATTTTGTGCATCAACTCGACAGCCTCAGGCTCTGAAAATATGGATTGAATAGAAATAAAATTTAAGAAGCTTAATAGAGGCAAATGATGAGATGTGCCATGCCATACAGTATCTAACAATTTTCTAGGCAATAACAATTTTCTTTTTTAGAAGAGTTTGAAGACAAAACAATTATATGCATGAGACAGACAAAAGTGTGAAAAGTTGAAGAACATACGGACACCAAAGCAGTGTGTACAATGGTGAATTATCCATAGAGCTTTGCCTTGATGAATTATTATTGTAGATATTCAAAACAATCTTTCATTAACTTCAAAGAACCCTGCTTAGGTCAGAATCTTTGTTCAGGAATTTTCTCTAGTTCTAACCCTATTGGGTATATGTTTA
>JANHZT010001481.1:26643-37436 GCA_032468215.1 Stegonotus admiraltiensis | reverse complement strand
AGCCTGGTGAGATTTGAACTTGCGGTAATTGCAAGCAGCAGATGTTAATAACAGTGTTTTAGTCCACTGTACTACCATGGCTCCCTTGCATTGTTACCCCCTACTAGTCCTTCTTTTCATTAATCTAGACATACCCAGTTCCTGCAATCATTCTTAGTATATCTTATCCTCCAGGCCCCCTCATCATCTCTGTGGCTCTTCTCCAAAGCTCTTTCTAAAACCTCGATACCTTTTTAATACCATGGCTTGCAACACAAGCATAGAGGCAGGACCGAGCCCTGTGTGGGGTTTCTTCAAAGTGGTGTGGCTGAGCACCATGTGCTGTTTTTTTGGCTGCTTGCGGCTACAGGGAGGGTCCCTCCTGTGCTGCCCTCTAATTTTTTAACGGCGTCGCTTGACGTGGCGACCAACCCTTGATTAACGTTACTTAGAACCAGGCAGCAGGGGTCTCTTTGGAGGCCAGAATAGGATGGCGATGTGGAAAAATGAGTTGGGTGTCCCTGCTTTACTTTTGTGGGTTTTTTTTCAAACAAAAACACCTGCGAGGACTCCTGGTTAGTTAGGACCAGTAGTATTGTTAGTTTTTTTAAAAAAAAATCCTGCACATTGCTCTAAATCATTGATGGCGAACCTTTTTGGCACCGAGTGCTGAAAAGGGAGCGCACGGACTAGTCTGGGATGCAACCCGGAAGAGGAGCTGCCCAGCAGGCATGCACATGCTGGAAAATGCACTTTCAGTTTCCAGCGGGCGCATGCGCGCCGGCCAGCTAGACTTCCAGTTACTGGCATGCATGCACGTGTGACAATCAGCTGGCTGGCGTGCATACTCATGCCGGAAAACGGAAGACCAGCTCTGCCGCATGCATGAAGGCTGATCGTCGCATGTGCGCCAGAAACCCGGAAGAGGAACGGGTGACACCACGCTTGCCAGGCCACATGGCTCCACATGTCACTTCAGGTATGCGTGCTATTGGTTTGCCATCACGGCTCTAAATCAACTCAACCCCCCCATGAATAACTCTATTTTTCCTGCTGGGAGAAAAAAATACAGGCATCTGACTAATTTCCCCCCCCCCTTCTGCTGCTAATAGCAGGTTTGGGGAGGAAGAGAATATTTTGAGCGAGGAAACAACAGGAGGAAACTTAGAAGATGTCCTGAGATCCTGAGTCACATCTGTTTCCACCCTCAGGGCACCTTGCAAAATGGAAGATTTCTAGTTTTCGGTAGACACAGAGTAGATCTTCTTTGTTTCCCCCTCCTCCTTTTGAGAGTTCAATGGCTGGAGTTCAACGGGAGCGGCATTCCTCCCCTCCCCAATGATGGGAAGGTGACCAGAATAATGACCGGTAGGATTTCTGTCTGCTGGGCCTCCCGTCAGGGCCAGCCAGCTGTTCCCAAGGGGCGGTTGGATTTATGAATTCAGTATCAAAAGGGTGCATTGAGCGGATGCATGGAGAGCCAGTTTGGTCTAGTTAGTTAAGGCACCGGGCTAGAAAACGGGTGATTCTGAGTTCAAGTTCTGCCTTAGCTATGAAAGTTGGCTGGGTGATTTTGGGTCAATCACCAGGAAACTGTGAGTTTTAGTCCCGCCTTAGGAGTGAAAGCCAGCTGGAGGACTTTAGGCCTATCACCAGGAGACTGGGAGTTCTAGTCCCGCCTTAGGTATGAAAGCCAGTTGGGTGACTTCAGGCCTATCCCCAGGAGACTGGGAGTTCTCGTCCTGCCACAGGAGTGAAAGCCAACTGGGTGATTTTGGGCCAGTCACTCTCTGTCAGCCTAATCTGCCTCATAGGGCTGTTGTGGGGAAACTAGGAGACAGGAGGTGTGTTGGTCATGTTATTTGTAAAAAACAATCAAGGCAGGATGCCAATAAATGAATAAATAATAATAGTAATAGAGAAGGTCAGCACAGGAAGGACATTTCCTCATCATCCCTTCAGATCCCTCTTCTCCTCTTCGGACTTCCTACGGAAGAAAAGGCAGCTTGAACAAAATTGCAGGTCTCAAAACTGCAGCCTGCCTGGCCTCCCCGTTCAGCCCTCCCCATCCTCAGCAATAAAAATGCGTTTGCCAATAAAACTGCAACCTTGAGACAGGTGTGGGAGGTGACGTGTGGTTTGGAACTCTGCAGCCACCAGCCAACCAGGGACAGCAGCCAAAGGAAAGGCAGGGAAGAAGCATAACCGAGAAAGCACAATGTAAGGAAAGGTGCAAGACACTGGCCGTGAGAAGGAGGAGAAGGAAGAAGAGGAAGAAGAAGAATAAGAGGACAAGGACAAGGAGGTTGAGGACAAGGAAGAGGAAGAAGAGGAAGAAGGAGGAGGAAGAGGAAGAGGAAGAGAAGGAGGAGGAGGAAGAGAAGAGGTGGAGGAAGAGGAGGAGGAAGAAGCGGAAGGAGGAGGAAGAGAAGAGAGGAGGAGGAGGAAGAGGAGGAAGAAGAGAAGAGGTGGAGGAAGAGGAAGGAGAAGAGGTGGAGGAAGAGGAGGAAGAGAAGGAAGAAGCAGAAGGGGGAAGAGGAAGAAGAAGAGGTGGAGGAAGAGGAAGAGGAGGAGGAGAAGGAAGAAGAGGAAGAGGAGAAGGAGATTCAGAGTGAATCGACTTAAAAGCGAGCAGGCTTAAGAAAGACATGTTGATGTAGAATAGCAATAAGGCAGAACATCATATGTAGGTAATTATAATAGAGTATTAGGAAATAGTCCAAACATTGGCATAGCAATAGTAATTGAAGCGTAATATGTATTGTAGTAGTAATTATTACTTTAATTATCACAGGCTGGCTGGGGAATCCTGGGAGTTGAAGTCCACACATCCGAAAGCTGCCAAAGTTGAGAAACACTGGGATACAAATCAGTACACGATATTTGTTTTTTGTTTTTTTTACAAATTAACTATTTGTTTTTACAAATTAACACATCTCCCTAATCCTTACAGGGAGGTTTAAAAAAGACTTCCTGTACAAGGCACAGGTAGTCCTCAACGTACGACCACAATCGAGCCCAAAGTTTACCATTGCTAAGCGAGGCAGTCGGGAAATGAGTTGTGCCTCATTTTGCAACCTTTTTGCCACTGTGGTTAAGCGAACAGCTGCCGTTGTTAAGGGAATCACGCGGACGTTAAGCGAATCTGGCTTCCCCCGTTGGCTTTGCTTGTCGGAAGCTGTCTGGGAAGGTGGCAAATGGCACCCAAATTTTGATCATGTGATTGCAGACATGCCGCAATGGACATAAGTATGAACACGGGTCATAATTCCTCCCCCTTTTTTTTTCCAGTGCTGTTGCAACTTTGAAAGGTCACTAAACGAACGGTTGTAAGTCGAGGACTACCTGTGTAGCACTTTTGCGTATTTCTCAAGCCCAGGTCAGTCCAATTGGGCCCAGTTTAAAAAAAAAGAATTGAAAGAGCCAGATGCAGGGGTGGGCTTCAAATATTTTAGCAAGGGGTTCTCTTCCCGGTTGCTGGGTGGGCGTGGCCATGGTGGGTGTGGCCTAGTCGGCCTCCTGCACCACGGCAGGGGGGATGTTTTTGCCCTCCCCGGGCTCCGGAGGCTTTCCTTGAGCCTCTGGGAGGGTGAAAAGGGCCTCCCCAGCAGTGGTGGGTTCCAACCGGTGTTACTACTGGTTCTCTTCGTGCACGCGCTTTGCGCACGATTGCCACATGCGAGCTCGCTTCGCTCGCACACAGGCACGCCAATCTTGCCCTCCATGCAAGCGCGTTAGCTTTCTGGCCAGCTGAGGTGCGGCAATCCACTCTGCCACGCCTATCAGCTGGGCTAAAAACCAAGAAATAAAGGTAGGAATAAAGCAGGGGCAGGCGGGAGGGCCCAGCACCCAGTCACAGAGAACCAGTTCGATGACGTCACATCGTCACCGCTACTGGCTCGGCCGAACCGGGAGCAACCCACCACTGGTATTATCCATAATTAATATTATAGGTAATCACAGGAATTTCCCTACAATTAGCCAGATTCTTGCTATGGTTTTCGAAAGTCCCTCATAATAACTTCCTGGCTGAGTCTGTAAGCGAATGTACCCCCACCCCCCAAAATGATATTTATTCTATTTTATTTCTGACATTAACAACTAGACCTAAGGATATAGTTTGAAATAGAGGAGATCAGAATCTTGATTAACATAAGCAAGCCGTAGCTTTAAAATAAAATTTAAAAAAATCCTCGGGATTGGATTCCGTTCCACAGAAACTTTATCGTGAACTTGTCAATCAAAATTTAAAATATCTAAATGGATTAGCGTAGGCAACAATCTTGTGATGAATGTCAATTCTAAAGCCGTATACATTTTCACTATATTTATCCTTCCCTGAATGCTCGTCAGTATTTTCGTCCTCCTGGCAAAGATCCCTTTTTCATCTGTCCAATAGAACTTGAAATGCAGGTAGTCCTCATTTAGTAACAGAATAATAACAGAACAACAGACTTGGAAGAGACCTTGGAGGTCTTCTAGTCCAACCCCCTGATTATGGCAGGAGATCCTTTATTATTTTAGACAAATAGTCGTCCACTCTCTTCTTAAAACCTCTAGTACTGGAGCACCCACAACTTGTGGTGGCAAGTGGTTCCGCTGATTAATTATTCTCAATGTTAGGAAATTTATCTTTAGCTCTAGGTTGGATCTTTCTTTGATAAGTTTCCACCCATTGCTTCTTATCTTGTCCTCAGGTGCTTTGGAGAATAACTTGACTCCCTCTTCTTTGTGGCAGCCCCTCAAGTACTAGAAGTCTGCTATCGTGTCACCCCTAGTCCTTCTCTTTATTAGACTTAGACATATCTAGTTCCCACAACTGTTCGTTTTATGTTCTGGCTTCCGTATAATTGAACCCAAAATTTATGTAGCTAAGTGAGACGTTTTTCTAAGTGAGTTTTGTCCATCTTACGACTTTTCTTAACCCATAATTGTTTTCTACAACCACTTTGGCCAAAGAGGTTGTAGGGGAAAAAATGCTTTTAAAAGCCTCTGGCGATCCCAGCTGAGTTGCCTGATCATCAGAGGCTTTTAAAAGCATTTTTTCCTTCGGCCGAAGAGGTTGTAGAAAAAATGCTTTTAAAAGTTAAAAAAAACAGTTGGCCATGCCCACATTACCCCCCAAGCCACGCCCACGAAACCAGTAGTAACAAATTTTACATTTCACCACTGTCACAACCCAATATTCCCAAAGGTGTTTTTTCAAGAGGCAACTGGACTTTCTATTTTTTCTTTGAAGACGTTTCACTTCTCATCCAGGAACCTTCTTCAGCTCTGAAGCTTCTTTGGATGAGAAGCGAAACGTCTTCAAAAAAATCCCAGAAACTCCAATTGCCTCTTGAAAAAGCACCTTTGGGATTTTTTTGTGAGTTTGGGCGATAACCTGATTGACTGAGAATCTCCATAGTCACAACCCAATAAATGAGTATCAGTATCATTTTACATTCTGATCATTTTTCAATTCATACTGTAATAAGAAATATTTCACCAGTAAAATATTGAGAAAATTTTAAAAATCTGTCCTGAAAATGATATCTTGTAACAAATGTTGAAGAAATTTCACAAGAGAAAAATAAAGGTGATTAAAGGTAAAAGTAAAGGTTCCACTCACACAAATGTGTTAGTCATTCCTGACTCTAGGGGGTGGTGGTCATTTCTGTTTCAAAGCCGAAGAGCCAGTGCTGTCCAAAGACGTCTCCATGGTCATGTGACTGGCATGGCTAAACATCAAAGGTGCACAGAACGCTGTTACCTTCCCACCAAAGGTGGTCCCTATTTTTCTACTTGCATTTTTACATCCTTTCAAACTGCTACGTTGGCAGAAGCTGGGACAAGTAACGGGAGCTCACCCCCTTATGTGGCACTAGGGATTCGAACCGCTGAACTGCTAACCTTTCAATCGACAAACTCAGCGTCTTAGCCACTGAGCCACTGTATCCCTGATTACAATGGTGATAACAATGGCTAAATGATATGTTCTGATAATATTGACACTAATAGATTTGTAATCCATATCTGGGTATTGAGTTACATTTTAGAAACTTGAATTTATTTAATCCATATTTAAATATGAATCCATTTTACAATCTTGTACAGATAATCCTCAATTTGTGATTGTAATAAGAGTCCAGAATTTCCATCATAAGTCATGACGGTTGTAAGTCGAAGCACCCATGTGACTGGATTCAGTTTTAGGGCTTTTTTTGTGATAGTAAGTGAATGCTGCAGTCATTAATTGAATCAATGTATTCTTATGGGTATTTTGTTGGAAACCAGCCAAAAAGACTAGAAACTGGCAAAAAATTATCATAATACCATCATAAATTGTGGTCATATGGCTGCAGAATTCTACAATTGGCCATAAACTTTCTGCCAGCTTTCCTGTTGACTTTGCTTGTGGAAAGCTGGTGGGGAATGTCTGAAATCATGATCATATGACTTGAGTGATCATGGTGATGCTGTAACAATCATATCTTTGTGAATACAACTGGTGTGAAGATCCTTGAAATTTCAATTACATGGGAGTAATTAGACCCAGATTCTGTACACATTCTTTAAGTTACTGGGTTTGAGATACTTTGATTCAATACTTTTTTGCGCTATGTGGCACTTTTTGGGCTAATTGAAGGTGACAAACAGACAAGAGTATTTTAGTAGTATATAGATAGATAAATTTGTCCTACAAACATACGCTTACTTGTCTTCTGCAAACCTGGAAAAATGTAATGCAATGATCTCTCACTTGTTGATCTGTGAGTGAAGTGTCTCTCAGATGTGGTTGCCCTAAACTCCTATTCAATCCACTTTTACTCAATTGTGCACTCAAGGTGCCTGTCACAGATCCAGGCAGCTCAGCCTGTCAACTATGATACAATTTTATTTAAGTTTCTTTGTTTCTATGTTCAGAACCAATACACCAGATTCTAGAAAAAAGCAATACCATCATTCCCAGCACAATTGTTGCTGCGCACATGTAATTTTCATAGATTTATGTGCATCTCTTCGCACAGAGATAACACTCATAATATATCCCATATCACTTTTCCTCTTTTTCTCTTACAATCCTCTAACAATTGATTCTGTTAATTAAGTTACCAGATGATTACCTGCTTTAGTTTCCTCCCATCAGTAGCAAAAGGAAAGCAAAAATTGGTTTCTGCCAGTCAAATTGTTATTGCCGGATTATGTTATACGGTTGCTTTATTCCCTATAACAATTCTGTGATGTGGATTGAGTAGAGAGAAAATCTGTCCCCACATCATCTAGTGACCTCTATGATTGTGGGGGAACTTACATATGGCAGTCCCCAGTCACAATACAACCCCTAACTATTACAATGGGTTGGCTGACGGCTGCCTGTTAATGCAGGTTCTAGAATGGGGAGCTACCCTATATCTTAAGTATGGTTTAGTTGTTCTTCCTTCTGAGATTATTATTGTCCCTTAAGGTTGAGAGGTAGAGAAAAAGTAAGCAGAGGTAAACAACAGGTAAAGTCAGAAGTGGAAGTTGCTCATACTAAACAGAGATTTGCAAAACACAAGCCAAATATGTCAGAAGGGGCAGTGTTTCAATGGGGAAATAGAAAGTTGCCCCAAGAGAGAGATTAACAATGAGAGACAATGAGAAGGCCCAGGGGGAGAGAGAGATGCCTGGCTTCTTATGCGCGCCAAAGCCAGAGCTTTTGAACCTTTTGCATTCAAATCTGTTGACTACTACTAGTCTATGTACACCCCATCTGAAGGAGCGCATGCTTTCCACAGATTTAGCAAAGAAAGGCCAATTGATGAGCCCTAGCTCAATTTGACAGCAATGCTTGGTGTGGCCCCTGCCCTCCTGCACCTGATTGCTGCCCTAGGCAATCATTTGCTGATGTTTTCTCTGCTGGTTGGCAATGGGTATTTCTTTTGTTTTGTTTGTTAATGGCCTTGTGATTGATCCAAGGATGGCCCATTAAGTCCAATCTTCATATCTCCCAGTGGGAATGCTTTCTATTTCTTTTTAGACTGGGTGAAGCATGCTCCCCCTGTTTCCCCATATCCATGTACCCACAGTCCTACAAAACTTCTCTTCCTTTTATTATTATTATTATTTTAATATCTTTAGGTTGCAATATAGGAATGCTGGCATTTTGTTCCTTTCAAGCTGTACTATCCTTTTTGCTACAGAGTTTTCATGGACCCAGAGAGGAAGATAGGCATCAGAGAATGATTGTTCCCCTTTGTTTTGATTACTGTATGATAAAATAGTATCATAAGATATTATGAAATAGTATCATGGAAGGTGATAGGTGGGAAGGGACATGAAGGTATTCATGTGTGCAAACACCTTGGAAAGAAAAAGAAAGATGGAGGGCTATGGAGGAAGGAATAACCCCTAAAAGTAAAGGGCAAGCATGATGGACTGATCCATGCAGGAACAAAGCAGTAATTTTTGCATTCCCGTTATGGAAACGCAAAAATCAGGGGAACAATCAACCAAATCTTGCAGTCGGTGCAGTCCGGTATAAGTAGCATCCTGGTCCCGCTGCCAATCTATTGCAGTGTCCAAGAGCAGCATGACAGACAAGCAGCCTAGGTTGCAGTCTAAGTCTAAAATTGCCCTTTGTGTTATTCAGAGTAATTTACCTATCCATATTCTGTGTGGTGATGGGCTGACACCATCCATTTATGATCTTCTGACCTGGCTATTACTTCTTTAACTTTTTTCCCTTGAAGAATGTAACACACACATAAAATAATCGTTTATGACAGTTTGCTCTCCATGAAGGAACAGATCCCATTATATTTAGTTGAAAGGGAGGACTGACAAAAATTGTATTGACAGGCCCTGATAAAGTATTATTGCAGAAGAGCAAGTAGCTGTCTTGAATTAATTCAGGATAATGGCATTAATTTGAAATATGTGGTTTCTCTGTTTGGAAATGCGGATCCATTTTTGCTTGACAGTGATTGACTGTCAATAAGATTTTTCTTCCCCACTTCTAATTAAAGTAGGAGATGCTGATGCTTAAGGTGGTGACATGTGTTGCAGCATCAGCACACTGAGAATCTGAGTTCAATACAGAAGCAATGAGGGATTTCCACATTGGCCATCAGGTATACCTGTTCTGAGGGCCTTTACACTTTATAAGATTGTACATCTGTGGATTTTTGCTCCTTTAATGCCCATTACACTCAGTGAGGCATAGCAGTCAAAGTGATGGGATTGCTAAGATTAGGAAAAAAAAGTTTGTGTACTATAGCAAAAAATGCACATAGATGATCCATTTGCTTCTGAAGAAAACTTGAAATTATCTGTGGATTAATCTCTGTCTTGTTCCTTTCTCTTATAAATTGATAGGTATTTCTAAAGTGCTTTCATCAGGGATTCTACTGGTTGTGGTAAAAGTCAAAATGTCACTATGATCTGCCATTTTTTAATAGAATGCTCATGTCAAATACAAAGCAATGCTGGAGAAAAAAACTGGATATGAACATGCTTTCAGGAAAACTCCCTAGAAATTACTTTATTTTCCCACAAATAGATTCATGTTTTCATTAAGAAAGTCATTCATATTCCCTTAATTACAGCAAACGATGGATCAACTCAAATCTGAGTTTCAGGTTAACCGTTTAAAAGTTCAGTTTGATTTGGCACTTTAGTGCAAAGCACTGAATCAGGTTAGTTCAATCTAATTTTGTAATTCAATTTTCAGATTCAATTTGAAAGTCAATTAGATAGAGATTCTATTGAGTGGGCTTGGACTTCTTACTAATTATGTAGTCAGATTTGGGTAGCAATTGACAGTGCGACGGTAATGATTTCCATTAAGGCTTTACAACTAGAACGTCATTTGTCTGCCCACTTATTTGGAACAGGCACTCAATCGTGAGAAATAACATTTTTAAAAGGAAATGTGTGGAGATCCTGAATGAATCCACCCAAAAGCACAATGATGAGACTATTCTTAAAATATGCAATGAAGTTTTTGGTTCTATAAGCCACGTGTAATAGCACACACAAAGGCTTGCAACAGTATAGCTGCAGACACACAAAAATACTAGGGATATTTCCAAAATAATCTAACTTTTCCTCAGTTTTTGTGTTAAATTTATGTTTTACAGAAGCAGTATGCTCCTTCTCATAATTGGGTAGACCAGGTTGCCCTGATAGACTGGTCCCACCAGAGAAAAAATACTGAACTTTTCGTCAGATTACCTTATATAGCCAACATATAGCCCATAAAGAGACAAGTTACTTTATTACATGGAAAACAAGAGAGAAGCCTTCCATGGCCACTGCTGGCAAAGGATTTGCAAAGAATTCCATTTAGGAAAATTCCCACTTCCTAAAGTTTTAGATTCTTTACAGTCTCATTTTGTATTTTCCCTCTCCTTGCATTATGGATGAACACATGCATATAAGTAGCAAGCTGCAAGAAAAAACACAATTTGTAATCAGATTCACATACACACACCTACACATACTTACATTATGACTGGCAAAACGTTACAAATAACATGTTGATGTTTTTATATACGATTGCAAGTTTATTTTTATAGTGATTTTACTGATATGCTCAAATAAAAAGCAAATTTGATTATAATATACATACATAAACAGAGAATATACATACACACCAGAGATGGGTTCTAATTTTTTTTACTACCAGTTCTGTGGGCATGGCTTATTTTGTGGGCGTGGCTTGGAGGTCATGTGACTGGGTAGGCATGGCTAGCTGGTCATGTGACTAGGTGGGCATGGCTATGTGTATAGGGACTACTCAGAGGGCTGAAAAAAGTCATTTCTGACAGGTCCTCGCACTTTTGACTGGT
>JANHZT010001481.1:0-22392 GCA_032468215.1 Stegonotus admiraltiensis | reverse complement strand
AGGCTGAGTCGACCTTGAGCCTGGTGAGATTTGAACTTGCAGTAATTGCAAGCAGCAGATGTTAATAACAGTGTTTATAGTGCATTGTACTACCAAGGCTCTAAAACCTTCATTTTAGGGTCTTTCCTGTTACTGTTACTTTTATTTGAAGAAGTTAGGGTTTGTGTGCATTGCTACAAAGCTACAACTCACTTCAATTTTAGCTAGATATAGCTTGGGTTCTTTGTGTGGCTGTTAGGAGCCTGTCTGATGATTCAGAGACTGAATGGAAGAGCAGGACTTAATAGGTTTGACCTTGTAACTCAGGAGGTGATGAGCTTTTAGATATTTATATATGACATTCAGAAAAAGCAGGAACTGCTTTCTGTTTTCTCTGTTAAAGAATGGCCCTGCAGTTCCAAAGCAATCAAGTAATCAGCCACTTGTTGGAGACGCATAGCGGTAGATTGAGTCACCTGACACAGAAGCTAATCTAAATCACCTGATTTGGAGCTTGAGCAGGAATAGATGAACAGGTCTTGTACCTGCAAAATGATCATGAGTAGAACAAAGACATTCAATTACGTTCCACAAAAAAAGAAAACATGACTAGGAAAATCAGCATCCCTGACTTAGACCTTTAAAAATGTGATCAGAAATCAGACTTCTATTGGCAGGTAATTTTCTCATCCTGGACCTAATCTGATTGACCTTTGTCAATGTGAAAACGATATTTTTCTCAGTTCTTATTCTTGGATCTTGGATTTGCCTGCATGGAATATGGATTCTGAAGTAAGCTTATTTATTTTCCTGAGCTCTTGCACTGTTGTACCATAAATATCATGTTTAAGTCTAACCTCTTGCAGTTGCTGGCAAAGAGGCTGGCATTCAAAACTTGATTACAAGGTTGTCCAAAATTTATGTTATGAAACCTATTGTGTCACATCTTAATATAGAGAGTTCTTCTATCCCTGAAATCTTCATATCTGTCCCCATTTTGCTTTTTATTAGAGCAGCAATAGGGCTCCATTTTCCATTAGTCCTGTGTTATATCCCTTCCTGCTGAGAGTGTTATAAAATCAGAGTTTACATAGAGAAAATTATGTAAAACTGAAACCTAATCAGGTCTTGAATCAATTTGATAACTGGAACTGTTCAGGCATAACATTAATTTAGACATACAGTGAATTTATAAAAGTCCATTCATGTTATAAAAGAAACCTGTTAAGTACATATAGTATATATATATATATATATATCAGTAAGCTGTTAGCAATTAAATTGTCTCTGCTGTAATGCTAATAATGTATGCCTAATATAGAAGTTGTAACTAGAGTTCAGATCCTTGGTTGCAAAGAATGCCTGGCTGTACCTTTTACAAGACTTCTAAAAATTTTGAATGCATTCATCCATAGCCATTCTGATGAAATAATTATTTAGAACAGTACTGTGAAGACAGACAGGATCCTGGTTTGAAAGAATCACATAAGATCTCAATATAAATGAAGGCTGTTACCATCTTCCAGAATATTGCTCCCTATTTGCATTTCTTTTTGGTAACTTTAGTTTTCTCCAGAATTGGTAAAAAATTAAATTGGATTGGTTTTCTCCCATTTTCACATAATCTGTTTTGGATTTGAGGTGGTTTGCTTCATTCATTCTGTTTTTATTGGCAACTGTAGAGGTCCGTTAGAGAACTGGAGCTGGGGAAACAATTATTTTACTGTATAGATCAGTGTTTCTCAACCTTGGTAGCTTGAAGATGGGTGGACTTCAACTCCCAGGTATAGATAGAAGGGGCAGATTACAGATATGGTGAAACTTTCTATACTGGATGCTAATCCAGTTGTTTAAGTGTCAGATTCAATATTGATTTTTATTCCTCTTCATAATTCCCTTAATTTTCAGTTTCTGTTTGCTGCAGTAGAATTGCATGTTGATCCTGAGGCAATAACTTTATTATCTGAGCAAATTTCAGCAGAGATTTTACTTCAGATATATCAATACATACGTTGACCTGTGAGTCTTCAAAGAAGTCAGGCAATTACATGCACTGTTTTCATCAATAACATTGGTGTAGCCAAAAATGTATATTGATTATTTTAACCTTATAAAATCATCCTATGACATACAACCCGATGAGCAGAAAATAGATATCTTTTTCTAATTTCGGGACCCTAATTAAATAGCCGGAATGACATTTCATATTTCACTTCTGAGAGAGGCAAACAATGATAAGAAGTGTTTGTTTTTCTTAATATAAATTGCAAAACAATATTATTGAAGGAAAACAGAAACAGATATGCAGTTGTTTTCCTTATGGGAAAAATCAGGATTTTTCACATTAAAGAGTTCTGATAGCTACTATTGGCTTTTACAGATGTTTCGGCAGGAATCTAGAGATTAATGACACATGGGTATTCCATACAGATACATTTAGAAAAAGTCAAAACTTGAACCTGCAAAAATCAGGTTTCTCCTCTTTGCAGTGTCTCAATATGTGGGATTTCTGTGTATGAAGATTCTCAGTCATCCAAGTTATGGTTGTCCCAAAAGTGCTTTTTCCAGAGGCAACTGGACTTTCTTGTTTTCTCTTTGAAAACATTTCACTTTTCATCCGAGAAGTTTCTTCAGCTCTGACAGGATAGTGGGGAATGGAAGGATTTATGTTCCTTGCAGATGGCTGGTCATTTGCATTCTTTTAGAGAGTCGTTGAGGCCGCTTGGAGGTTTGTCTGTGTCCTCAGAGTCACCTGAGTAGTGGAAATGTGTGTGGACCCTTCTTGGAACTGCTGAAAAGACTGTGTTGTGGAGCTATGCTTTCTGCAGGATGTTTTTCTCTGCCCTGCATCCCTTCACTGTTGAACACAGGCGCAGGCTGTTGGGGATGAGTCTGTGCTGTCTGCCTCTCAAACTGAAGCACAAATGGTTCCTGTAGTCTGGGTGTTTATTTTTTTTCTGGAAATCCATTTCATATTCCTACACCGTTCAAAGGGTGTTCATCGCAAAGTAGATAGCTAAATGTCTATGGAGATTCCAGGTTATCCAGGTCGAGGTGGTCCCAAAGGTGCTTTTTTTATATGGGATTTTGTTTGTTTGTTTGTTTTAATTGATATGTTGCACTATTTCGGCATAGTGAAGTGACTGCAAACAGCTTATACTGTGCTTGTAGTTCCTCCCTATACCCTCAACAAAACAGTTCTACAAAGAACTAATAGAAAATTGTGGATCAAACTGCGGGGGAACAGGTAGTAGATTTCAAAGGAACTAAAAATCTACAATGCAATGCAAAGAAATTAATAACAATGACAATGGGAAGTATAAGACATATTTAAGAAAATTTACAGAAATCAAAGGAAACTTATGCAAAGATGTGTATGATAAAAGAGAAAGAAGGAAAGATCAACTAGAGCAGGGGTGTCAAACTCACGACGACACATTGTCATCACGTGATGCATCACAACTTTTTTTCCCTTTGCTAAAATGGGGTCGGGGGTGGCCATCGTGTGACACATCTGGCCTGCAGGCCACAAGTTTGACACCCTTGAACGAGAGAGAAAGTAGTTAAAGAATAGATTATATGAATGTACAGAAGAACTGTACAGTACTGAAAAGATCCTAGAGCTCATGATACATACAAAGCTGCAAGATGGATGAAATCTCAGTAGAGCAATTTAAAAGCTTGCAAGATGTTGACATTAATTGCTGGTAATGGTTTGTAAACAGGAATGACAAAAGATCGGGTTTGCCAAACAATGGGGAAAGATCCATTTATTTCCAGTATTAAAAAGGGGCAGTGCTAAAGAATGTTCAAACTGCTGGGGGGGGTTTACAGCACTTATTTTATGTGCTGCTAAATAATGCTCATGATTTTGCAATCCAGACTTTTTCTTGCCACAAAAGGAAACTAGAGCAAAGAAAGGTTAAGAGTTCAGGCTGGGTATTGCAGCAAAGTCCCCTTGCTTCCAAATGAGGAAGTATTAACTGGTGGCATGGAATGAAAGAACAGTGTGTGGAGATTCCCTTGATGCCAGAAAACTGTGGCAAAGAGTAAGAATGAGGAATCTGGTAGCCGGTTGGACATTGGATGCTGGATGTTTTGTTTTTTTTTAGTACCGTGTTTCTCCAAAAATAAGACCCTGTCTTATATTTTTTTGAACCCAAAAATAAATGCTTGGCCTTATTTTCAGGGAGGTCTTATTATTTTGGGGCACGTGAAGCAAGGTCTTATTATTTTGGGGCTCCTCTTGCCGCCTTACCTGATTTCCATCTCTGTCTCCCTAACCCTAACCAGAGGAAATGGCAGGGACCGGCTGCGCATGTGTTTAAATATTTTCGGGGAGGGCTTATTTTAGCACATGCGCTCAAAAGCCCGATTGGACTTATTATCAAGGGATGTCTTATTTTAGGGGAAACAGAATTTTCTTACGTCGTTTGAGTTGGAAGATTTGTGTTGATTGGTTTGTTTCTTTTGAATAAGAAGCACCAAAGCTTATTTATCAGAGATATAAAAATAAAGAGTGTGTACATCATAAAAATGTCTTCAAATTAACTGTTAACTTTAAATGCTAGATGTACATGCTGGCTTACTGAGTCATCCTCAATTATGTTTTTATATTTACATCTGAATGTTATATTTTGTGGCTCAGTTGAATATTCATTATTAAAATTATATATTTTTATACTTCTTTTAATGCTATAAATCTATTTAATAGAAGCAGAAGTGATTCTTGTTTTTGTGCTTTTCTAAACTTTGTAAAAGTCATTATATAATGATGTGCTTTTTTTTCTAACCAAGGAGAGTTATATTTCATTGAAAATGGAATGTACTTTCATTGAATTTTTACAGTATGATATATAAATGTAAATTAAAACCCTAGGGTTAATATATTTTAGGGTCACCATTTCATTTCATTCCATTTCTGTTTCTTTTTAGATCATTTTTGTCTAGGCTTTGTGGTTTTAAAATCTGTAAAATTTTAATTTTACAGATTTTAAGAACCTTTTGGATCTGGGTGACTATAACAAATTCAAATCAATCAGTAGATAAGCAAGAAATCGGTGTTTATAGAACTAGTTCAAAGTTCTAGAGATGTTTTGGGACTTTTACTGGTAACTAAATTGCTTATATCAAGGGTGTCAAACTCAAGGCCCTGATGCCGGATCTGGCGTGTGGGGTACTTAGATCTGACCTGCGGGGCTGCCCTGGAAACAGCAAAGGACCAGCCCGAGGTGCCTCTGCCAGCAAAAATGGAGGCAGACACCCTGAGGTCAGTTTTTGCTGGCAGAGGGTTGCAGGAGGCCATTGCAGCTGAAAACAGCTGGGGAGCCCATTTTCGCTTGCAGAGCACTCAGGCCACCACAGGTGCCCCCAACATGAGTGGCATCGAGCTGGCCATCCCCACCATCGCCAAACCCATCCTGGCCCCCCAAGGTGAAACACAACCCTGATGTGACCCTCAGTGAAATCAAGTTTGACACCCTTGGTTTACATGATACTTCATATATCTATCCAAACTTGTCTCTGAAAATGCATATAGAAGGAATGTCTATGTGACAGCATTTCCTTTGTCTCGAAGAATACAAAAAATATTCAGCCATGAAATACACAAGGTTTTAACCCACAAATAGTATTTGATTTTGTCAATAATATGTAAGAGGGCATCTCACTGTATGAATTAATTCTATGCATTAAAAATTGACAGCCTGAATCAGCAGTCCTTATATCTTCTTTGAATGCACCTTGATTTGAATGCAAACTTCTTAGCATAGTTTGCCTGTTCTGCCTTGATTAGTAAATAAATCAGAACTTCACTTACTTAAAAATTATTCTTTAAAGTACCTAGCCAGCATGTTTTGTTCATTTCAATTTAGCCAACACAGCAAGATAGAAAGATGCTTTGTTCTTTCCATGAACTTTTTTCCACTGCCACGCACTGGGGAACTGGGTTTTTCCATATTTGCACAGTCATTACCTTTCTTTTAAGTTTTCCGAAAATTGCAGAAATGATCCTCTGGGACATCTCTGAATACAAGCAATCCTTGGTGCTCCAGGATACCTAATTTTCCTTTTGAAGCCACTCTGTTTTTCACAGTTGAGGCTAATTCCCTGCATGACAGCATTCTACTTTAATGAAGCCCTCATGGTAGAAAACATGATAACGTTCAGTGAGAAACATAGAGATAAGGCCCAGAGGACACACATTATTTAAAACCAAAATCAGTTGGGCATACAAAAACATACATTAATGGAGGAGAAAAATGATATTCATAGGCATGTAATGCTGACTTGCAGGTGACATTTTCATCTTGCTGCAACCAGAATGAATTAGATTTATGTCAGTTCTGCAAAGAGTCTTTTTGAAAAGTTGGGGGAAAACCATACAGTCCAAATGAATCACCTCAGTTTTCCAATCATCACAGAACTTAGTGCCAAGCCTTTAGTGGACAGGGCTGTGGAAGATCATGCAATGAGGCAAAATTTATGGTGAAATCATTTAAATGACATTTTTGAGGGTTTTATTTTATTTTAAATTCCCACAAAATATTAATGTTTAATATGAAGATTAAAACCCCATTTTTCCCTTTAAACTATCTTATTTTTTTCACATTTCAAAGAATTTTGTTTATATATCATCAATCTGTAAATTATTTTACCACTGTTAGGTAAAGGTAAATTATTTTACCACTGTTAGGTAAAGGTAAATAATTTTACCACTGTTAAACCAGTTTAAATCACAGGTGAAATCTATTTACTTTCCCTACCAGTTCGGAAGTGCACGCAAATACATATTTTTTTTGGCCATTTCTTCTGAATACTACGGAATACAGTTGAATTCTTGTTTAATTTAATAGGGTAGGAGGCAAGTTATCAAAGGGAACAAGATGAATAAACTGTCCATATTAAAAGGGATGCTCAGTTCACTTGTTTTCCAGGAAAAACTCAGTTTATATATTGTTTATTGAATTTAAGATGACAAGCAGAAGTCAGACATTAGACAAACATTACAATAGCAACAAAATATACAAGCCTTGTAGATTATATAAGCCAAAATATGTCACCTGGTTGAGACCTAAAATGGAATAAAATTAGTGATAGCATTATTGCAAAAAAAAAGAATGTTGGTTAGTTTGAAATTCTTCCATTTATCAGATAGATTATTTAGTTTTCTCTTAAAGTCATGATATAATCCTCCATTTTGTATCATCCAAGTGTTAGATGCACCAAGAAGAATTTTAATTTTAATACATATGGTATAGCCAAAGTGCAATAAGAATATCATTATTCAGGGTATGACAGTATATGCTGACAATATCTACAGTATGCTGATTTTCATACAGTGGCAGTTTGGAAAAGTCTACCTATGTGAAAACGTAAAGGTTTTGAGGTTTTCTCAAGCATTTGAGCTGAACTTCCTTGTTTGGATAAGAGCTGCCCATTCTCCATTTATAAAATTCATATTGATGACACTGATGGACAGGATGAAAAACAAACCTTAATAGGAATAATATGCAGATGTTGTTTCTCATGGGTAGGTCATTTCACCACAGATTCTACCTGTTCTACCAGCATTCCACAATGGTTACATAGAGCTTTTCCTAACTGATGATCATATGGCAATAATGGCACTTTCCTGCAGTGAAAGAGTTTGAATAGTCTTCAGTCCGGAGTACTAAAGTAAGAAACTCCTAATGGTTCAAAAAGATGAGCAATTAGGAACATCTCCAACAGCAATTGGGAAACCTAATTGCCTTATAAGGAGGGCCAAGGGGAAAAATATTCACCAGAAGTCTCACTTTATAGACTGCCTGGGGGTACTGATTATAATAGACCTGAGGGGGGGAAAGAACTGTTTTAATTATTTGTATTGAATTTTGTGCCTGCTTTCAAAAGTAGTGTTAGTCATCTTCTAACAGAAGAGGATTTATGTATGTCAGGATTGGACCATAGTGTCCTTGATGCTGCCTGACCTGGTTGTTGGGTTACAGATGTATCATTACTAGACTAGTAATACCATCAGTGGATACTGGTGACAGGCAATGATGATGTTATCTCATTGAGTAATGAAACGTCTGCAAGTCAACAACCAAGTCAGACAGCATCAAGGTCTCTACTGTCATCTTCCAGTTAATCAAATTTTTCTCATCATTTCCTACAATAGGTTCTGGAAAAAGCCATTTTTTCAGCCAAATTAAGCATCTCAATCTTTTCACCCTGGTAGAAGAGACAAGGTAGTTTTTCAGTGTCTGATACGGGTATTGTCTTGCAGTTTGTCCCTTTTAAATATTGTCTGCACAGCAGAAAGACTTATTACAAAACAAACAGATTACATGCACCTTACAGTTGTGAGATGTCTTGAAAGCCAGCCTAGCTAGCTCATGAGTAAAGCTTCATAATGCCTTGCACAGTAAACGGCTCAGTTTAAAATAAATCATTCGAATCTGTGCAAGTAGTTAATAAGTTCTTATTTGTTCTTATTCTTTCATACTAAGTAAATAAAAGGATTTTCACAAGGGGCCTTACTTCTGTTTCCCCAGGGTGTGTAATAAAGGGAAGAAATTATGAAAACATATCATTTTTTTTAAAAAAATTAAAACAAAAATAATAACCAGCAGGGATTTAATTAATTTCAGATGTCAAATGCATTTGAGTGGAGCTGCCTGTGTTATGTTCTTCAATTTCATCCTTCTTAAACAGCACCAGAATACTTCATTAACTGCATTCAATGAAAAACAGCACAAAATGATTTTCTGCACTCCTGCACTGAAGCTGCAGTTTTATGCAAATTTACCTGAAAGTCAGTCTCCTTCACTTTAGTGAGTCTTACTTCCAAATAGGTATGCATAGGGGTGCACTTATAAAAAAAAAGAAGAAGTCTGATGACTATACCAAGAAGTCCCTTTCGTAGCTATGGATTTGTATCATTTTGATAACTTTGAAATAGTAACTTAAAAAACAGGGGATTAAGAACTATTGTCAACAATTTTTCCATTTCAGAGATGAAAGAATTGAGGATAAATACATGTTACTTTTAAAGTAAGACATATACCATACTTTTAAAAAAGCATCTTATCAGTGGGAACCAAATTCTGATACCCCCTACCGAGTTATGCAGAAAGAGGATGGTCTGTCTACTTTACTCTATTTGTGTTAGCCACTGCTTAGTATATCGATTCACTAATAAAATAATGGTTAACAACAACAACAATAATAATCCTGACCATCGAAACTACATGGCTATGGATGAAACATGTAACAGCGATACCCATTGTCATCGGGGCACTTGGTACCATGTCCAGGAATTTTACAAAACACAGCAAGAAATTGCAGCTTCCTGCAATAGCACCAGCGGAACTGCAAAAAACTGTGCTGCTCAGAACATCATATATTTTAAGAAGATACTTGGTTGATACCTAGGATGCTAGCAGCAACCCGTATCAACCATTAGCACCAGTCAAGGGTATTTGTGACACATTTTTAAATGTTCAGTTGACTGAGTTTCATGTTTAATGAATAAAAGAGATGATAATAATATAAAAACTGTAAGCTTTACCCAATCATGTTTTTGTTTTTTGAACATTAGGTTTATACTTTCACAAAAAATGTTTGCACAATCATAATGTGTCTATTTCTTGTAAAATAAAATATAGACTCTTAATCAGTTTCTGCACTATGACCACCATTTTGCAATTTGTTGCAAACAAGCAAGTGAGCGAGGGAGGGAGGGAAGCCTTGAACTTGCAACTTCCTGCCAACTTCTGCACTGAGTTTCTCTGTGCAAGCTTTCTACAAGCAAAATAAATGGGGCAACAACAGAAATTAAGGGAAGGGGAGTTGAGGGGTAATTACTTTTTTATTGGAGGTTGTTTTTTAGTTTAGACATATCAGGGTTTCTTACTATTATCTTGCTTTTTTTCTAATTACATTGGGTTTATATTTTAACATAGAACAAATACATAGAAATATTCTACCTTTTTTTGTTTAGGGGTGAATGGAATAGACAGTCTGCCCTAAGATGTCTGGTACCCTCATATCTTACATGTTTGCTCACAGGCATGTAAAATATTTCTCATTCTGTGGGAAAAAAGAAGAAGAACCCCAAGGTCACTCCCTAAATTACTAAAGGCACAGGAGTCCTGCCAAAATAACAGGCAGAACAGCTCTTTGCAACAACCCTACATTTTCCCACAGCAGTGCATTTTCTACCTTTCTTAAAATTGTAGGCAGAAAATTCCCACAAATGCATTGTACACTAACATAAGCAACACTAATGTAGGGACTGCAGCTGTAGAAAGTAAGACTGTCTCATGGAAAAAGAACATCTGCTATCTTTGCAGGTAGGATAATATACAGAAATAAATCTGCCTGCCCAGTATGTTACAGTAGTTGATGTAAGCCTGGGATTAGCATTCAAAGTTTGAGATATTTGAGTAAATTAAATTGCTATATCTTTTCAAAGTTCTCACAGCATTAATTAACTGAAAGTTTCTGACATGAATTATGTAAAAAGACTAAACTGCTGTTCTTTCTAACTATGCAGCTTTGAAAGTTGAGCCCTCAATCTTCGTGCTGTTTCATCCAGCACTTTGCTTCTTTAAAAATTCAGTTTTCATATAAGCTTCAGATCTGTGTATTTGGTCTAAGACAGCATCTCTCAAAAGTATGGTCTGAAGACCCCTGGGGGACCCTCAAGACCCTTTCAGCGCTCTGCAAAATCAAAATTAGTTGCCACACATTGATGATATTTGCAAAAATTTAAAATAATGTCAGTCTTCTCATTCTCCTTATATTTAAATATTCATCTATAGCCAGAAGGCAGACATATATACCAAAAAAAATCCCTTCAACAGGGGTTCTGCCCTCAACCTGCTCCAGGTCCTGAGAGAACCTCCATATCTTCATTAGCGTCCTGAAAGTTATCAGAGTTGAAGCCATCAGGGTCTCTCCAAAGAAGTACTACCAGCCTTTATGAAAAGAAGGGCCTCTGTTTGAAAGAACATTTCCTTCAAGCACATTAATCTATCACCATGATGGCAAACAGAGCCATGTTGCCTGGCTTGCGTGACGTTACCCATTCCTTTTCTGGGTTTCTGGCACGCATGCGTGCATGACAATCAACTTGACTTCATGCATGCAGCAGTGCCGGAAACTGGAAGAGCTGGTCTTCAGTTTTCCTGTGTGATCATGTGCACTAGAAACCTGGAAGACAAGCTGGCCGGTGCACATATTGGGAACCAAAAGTTCATTTTTGGGCACACACATGCACCCTGGGCAGCTCCTCTTCCAGGTTGTGATCTAGACGAACACGTGCACACTCCCTTTTCGGCACTCGGTGCCAAAAAGTTTCACCATCACTGATCTGTAACACAGCAAAAATGCACTGTCTCTGAATTAGGTACACATTACAGCATTGATTTGCAGTCCTTTTCTTATACACGTGGAACATATCGTTTAAAGTTGTCTGAATTTCATCTTGATCTCAGAATCAGATTGCTCGAATATTCCTCATTATTATAATTAAAATGCATGCTAGATAGCTTTGATTATCATACTTTCTCCTTTAGACTAATGAACAGTTCAGCATGGAGAAAAACAATCTGAATTCTCCAAACTTTCAACTTTTCATTATAATATTTAATATGTGTGCCAAAGGGCCTTGAGCTTTCCAAAAGAAAACTGAGTATGCAGGTAAGGAGATAAGCATACAGAACCTGGCAGGCAGTTTTAACAGATTTGATACTGCTCATTTGGCTTTCTAAGCTATTTTCAAGAACCAGAAAAATACCGTGCCTAAGGATACAAGTCATGCTTTTAATTTCACTAAATGAATAATGGTAGTTTTTTTGCTGAGAGGCAGATCTACCAATAAATATTTATACAATTACATAAATATTATTCAAAAAGAGATGGACAATTTATTGGCATCTCTGCAACCTTAGCTTAATCCTGACTATCTACTGAAACTTCAATTGTCATCAGACTCAAATTTTAGCATTAAATTAAAGCAGCAGAATAATGTCTTGTTTTTTTTCCCTTATGTTCCATTAATTGCTCTGTAGTTGTAAATGTTCAATGAAAGCAGAGCCAGAAATTATAATTTCAATTTCTTTTAAGCACCAAAAGATAATATAGGTATTTTGATAAGTAGGGGTAGGCACCACTTTAGATTCAGTTTTTTAAAAAAGTGCTTTGCAGCACTAAGGGGTACAAACTTTCAGCATCATCTGAAAACAATTACATCTTTTTCATCTAGAATTGTGCAGTTGCCAACTGGGGTACCCCAAGGTTCTGTCTAAGGCCTAGTACTCTTCAATAGTTTCATAAACAATTTAGATGAGGGAATAGAAGGGGAACTCATCAAATTTGCAGACAACGCCAAGCTGGCAAGATATAGACTCAAGATCCAGAAAGATCTTGACAGACTTGAATACTGGGCCCTATCTAATAAAATGAAATTAAATGGTGAGAAAAGTAGCATTTTTACACTTAGGAAGAAAAACCAAATGTACAGGTATAGAATAGGTGGGACCTGGCTCAATAATAGCATCTATGAGAGGGATCTAGGAGTCCTAGTAGATAACCATATAAATAGGAGCCAGCAATGTGCTGCAGCTGCCAAAAAAGCCAATGCAATCCTAAACTGCATTAACAAAGGGATAGAATCAAGGTCATGTAAAGCATTAGTACTGAACTGCTTTATAATGCCTTGGTAAGACCAGACTTGGAATACTGCATCCAGTTTTGGTCACCATAATATAAAAAAGATGTTGAGACTCTGGAAAGAGTGCAGAGAATAGCAACAAAGATGTGAAGCGAGCGCACGCGCGCAGCCCGTTACAAACCGGTAGTAAAGGTAGGTAGAACCCACCCCTGGAGGGCTTGCTATACTTATTTAATCTGTTCAATAAAGTAATGGAGGATGGAAAAATAGTTTTTCATTATCAGTTCTTTGGAAGGAAGACTTGGTGTCCGTAGATAATGCTTTAATTAAGGTCTTTTATTTCTATTGTTGAAAAAAGAGTAGAATATAATAAATAAAATATAAAGTTGTATAATTTCTAATAAGAAAGGGAATGAATAATGAATAATCCTTATCTTTTCTTGAAAAATACTTTCAAAGAAGCTTTATTCCACATGTTTCTAAATTATTATTTCTGGAAACCACTCTGGCCTTTTAATCAAAGGCATGTGTTTACTTCCCAAAGGCAGCATACCTATCATTTAATATACAGAGACAGAACTCCCTCCTCTTAAGCAGATGGGATAGCTGTAAAGAAAGAGCAGTTTGTCCTGAAGTCTATAATCGTTAAACACTTGTACAAATGACTTGGATAAAAGAATAAATTATCCAAGGTGTATACTTGGCCGTCCAGTGACACATATTGCACACAGCATACAGAGTATACATAGAGTACAAGGTTTCACATTCAGAAGTGGTAGTTCAAAGATTATCTTGGAAAGTTGGAGTACTGTACTGAAGTGGATGATGAGGTGCCTACAAATTAATATAAAGTCGTATATACATTTAGGTACAACAAGTCAAAGGACCAAGTTTAGTATGAAAAAAATTCTGGCTTGTGTATATATGGTTCCAGCGCCTTAATATCAACTGTCTAAAGATGAAATAATAGTGTGGGGTTGTTGCTGAAAAGCGAACATAAGTAGACCATGATTTATGCCCACAAGTAGGACCACAATTTGCATCATAAATCATTGCAATCAGTTTTGAATTAATGTGTCTTAAAATTAAGAGAGGTACAATTATATTCTTTTAAATAATCTGAAGGGTGTAACATGACCGATGAAACAAATGAAACTATATTTATTGAAAATGCCGGAATCATTTGCTGAAAATTGCTTTTTTGGTTAAGAATTAGAAAGAAATGTTGCTGAAACAACAAAACTTAGTGCCTGTACAGATGTGTTTGTTAGAGGTGTTTAAATCAGAAGTCCGAACATCACCAGTTTATGCTGATGATCACTTATCCTGTGGTTGCAGTCCACACCGTGCATTGAGTAGAGAGTAAATTACAAATCTTGTAGCTCATTACAAATCTTATAAGGATATTTTGCAAACTGAATGCAGAACAGAATTACTGTAGACACTAGCTGATTGGGATTCCATCAGGTGCATGTATGTCTCTCTCTCTCTTTGTATATGTGGATTTGTGTGTGTGTGTGTGTGGCATATATATATATGCCATACACACACACACACACACACACACACACACACACACACACTGTCTGGCTGCCATGATTGCTCTTTGGCTACTAAGATTGTTCTTTGGGTTCCTACATAAAAGTCCCTTTTTCCAGATGTTCTGATACAATCTTTTAATTATATTGGCTCATGCAATTGAATTTGATTTTGATTTTGATATATAATCCTTGTGACTACCACTTCTGCCCTTTGCTATGCTCTCTCTCCTTCTTGCTCAGTTTTTAAACTATTTTTAAAAGTGTCTTGCACTAAATAAAAATCCAATTTCCTAGCTTTGTACAACACAATGACATCCCTTGGGCTGTATACAGATAGTTCAGGGACTATATTAGAATATGCAGTGAACGGAGATATTACATTGTAAGTTATTATGTGAAGCATGCCCATTAATTCATGGATTATTGTGTGAAGCATGGAGGAAAATCTTCTTTTGTATTTGAATAATGTTACTTAATTTTTTGAATGAACTCATGTGAAGAAGAATAAAATGGCTTGAATATGTGAATTCTATCACTAAAGATAATGAAAAGCTGGAACATCTTTTCTGTCCTTTCTCATAAATAATGGATTCTGCTGGCCACTAATAGCTTAGCAGAAATTTATAACAAAAAATTATATATTCCCCAATAAACAGGCATAACAGAAACAAATAGTAGATACATTTATCTAGATGTCATGAAAAAATAGTAAAACCATTAAGAGATTGCAGAGGGATAATTATTATAAAGGACTGTCACCAAATAAAACAGTATAATTGTGATCCTATTCTGAAAAATCCAAGAATTTAACATGACAGCATTTCCTTTATTATTGCTTGGCAAAATACCTGTAATTAATATAATTATTAAATCTACAGTCTTAATTCCTGTTTCATATACTTACATTTGTCCTATTACTTCATGCTGTATGTACCTAAGAATTAGTTATTTGAGTATACATACATACTTTCTTAGTTAATTAAAGAAACTAGGACAAAGCAAATGATAAGCCAAAATAATAAGCAAAAGTATGGGAGGGATTCAGATGCACCAAATTGCTTTCATGTGTTTCACTTAAAATGCATGAATTCATCTTATTCAAAATTCAAAAGACATTTAGTAGTACAAGTTAACTGAGTAAATTTTCATCTAGCTGATGCAGTTTCTCCCTGGTGTTTAGTTATTCATATTGACATCACAAACCTGTTATTTAAAGCTTACCTTTTGAAATTTGAACTTGAAAAATTCTGATCATTGATCCTTTTCTCTCTCCTTTCTTGATCATCCAAGTTTTAAGCCATGAATAAAATACGTGTTCAAGAAATGGGAAGACTACAGGATTAGACAGACACTTGACCCCTGATTGGGAATTTAGTGTTTACTATTTCTGTGCTACTTCAGTGTCTGTTATTTCTGTGAAATATATTTGAAAGAAAAGTCAACCAGAAATTCGAATTATGTAAATTCAGGCTTTTTACAAAATTTAATATGAGTTTAAGAACTCAGTTTTCAGTTTTTGTCTTAAACTAATATTTATTACACCTGAAATAAACACTGCTTGAAGAATAGTTTATATCCTAGAATCAAAAAAGTCTTATTCAGTATTATGTGAATCTAGAATAAAATGGTAAACTGTTGAGGTAAATTCTATATAATTTTCTTGGAAACAATATTGAAATAGTTTGCCTTTTAGGATTCCCCCACTCCAATTTCCTGTCTTGGCTACAGTTTACAATTTCCAGGTAGGTCTCCCATCCCACATCTACCCAACTTCTTAGTTTTTCAAGGGCAGGTTGGTACTGTCAACCTGAATTCCTAGCAGGAATTCTTTATGCTGTAAAAATCCTTTTAAATTCCTTTTATTTTGGAAATCCAGAACTCACTATAAAGTTAATTATAACCTCCTTAGAATTGTTTTATTTTACTGTGTTGATTGCATTGCAGGGATTATGGTCAGATCAGTACATATTCTATAACTGCAGGTAGTAACCACATGGTTCTTAATGTTGACTGATCTTAAGGAAACTGGAAGGATTAAGAAACAATATTTAATAATTGATGTTAGTGTAAACCTATTGTTTATTTTTCCCAAGATATATAAAATGGTACAATATAAAACATTAATTTAATTTCTGTTGTAAGTTGCTATTTTTGCTATAACAATGCTGGCTGGAAAACTAAAGTTTAGCTTCTTAGCGCTGGATGAAAAATTAACATCACATGAAGAATGATTTAATTTAAGGTTGCTTTGTTCATGCTTGTTCTCTTTTTTAATTACACCAACAACACACTTTCTAATGAATTACTTCCATCTATACAAATTTTATTCTGGACAGAATTATTTAATGTTTTAGTATTAAAGATTACAAATGCATACAGACACTTACACACAACAGTGTGTGTGTGATTTTGTGTACTTTTCTACCTCTTTATTTATAATGTCTTAGATTTGAAATGCTTTAGTGCCTGCTACATGTTTAAATAAACTTTAACAATAGAGAAGGGATTTAAAAATGCCATGGAACTGGAAAACATGAAACCTTACATTAAAAGATTTCCTACTGGCATAGCAATAACTTTAAACTAAACAAAACAAGGTTATAAATTATATCCAGGGTCTTGTTCTAATAGCAGTGCTATTTTTCCCTACTGCTCTTTGATTGATGTTCTTTCTTGGAAGATCTAAAAGGTGATACCTATTACCAAAAAAACAAAATAGAAAAATCCCACACATCACTGAGAAGCAACAGAAGATGGATTTGTGTCCAGATTGTACATCATAAATTAGGTCTCCCATTTAGCCAAAATTCAAGCATAATAATAAATCTTGTGTTGCTGCTTTGTGTGTTCTTGATGCACTTTTACCCTTTGACCTGCTGTACAATTTCTGTTTGAAATGCAAGGCCTTGGAATCAAAGTTTATTCTTCAGGCAGTAAACAAACATAATCTTTGATGAGGCTATGTTTATGATGTTATCTGTCATGTAATTGCTGTCATTCTTTTTGCAGCTTGCACAGACAAGGAACTGCGAAATCTTGCATCCCGTCTAAAAGACTGGTTTGGCAGTCTTCATGAAGATGCGAATCGTGTCATCAAGCCAACAAGCTCAGATTCAGCACAAGGCAGTAAGATGACAAATCTGAGAATACAATTTGAGATATATTCACAAGTTCAACAAGAATAGCAATGACAGCTATGTTTTTAAGTGACCCAATAATACCTTAGCACATATTTCCATTCCTTTCATTACTGCTTCTTTTCATTATGTAGGGAAGCAGGGTTCAGCCAGGACTGCCATTTTAAATACATTTTGAAAATAAAATAGTTTCTTGTATAATGGTATTGTATTCTCTTTCAGCCCCTAGGGATTCCAGGTTCTTACCCTCTAGGCTTAAATGAGAAAGCTGAATTAAACTTGGAAATTTACAGAAATTAAACTATAACAAATAATGAGGAAGGATTCTAAAACAGAAGGACAATCAATTCATGGTATAACGTTTAGTAACTTGTCTTGCTACTTGTTACTTTCAACCTTCTAAGCATGAATTAATCTAAGATCTACTTTCAAATTCACATAGTTTTGGGGACTGAGGTTTTAAGGAAGATGCATAAGTATATTTCATAAATACTTTTGTGTCTTGGTATGGTTCAGTGTCTGAAATTCACCCAATCTTCTTTCTTAATCTGTTATGGGGAGTTATTTGGTAGGGCAGGGACAGAAAACAGAAAATAACTTTGTTTACAGTATCAAGCCCTGAAAGTTAAATCCTGGAGAATATTAGGCTCAAAATCTTAGGTGTTGATGCTTCTGACAAGAATTTACAGGCGGTTACTGGACTCTTTATCATAAAAGCATTAGAAGAGACTTGATGGATCCCATTGTAGGTAATGAAATACATATAGAAAGACTACAAGATGGACATGAGGAATTTTTTATCCGTGCTATTGTTCATTACTTTGTTATATTTATTATGTTTCCTGAATGGATATTTTCCTTTCATTTTATTATCACAATTTATTTATTTAGCATATGGCATATCATACATGGACTAGCAATATATATTAATATTTCATCTAGATTAGTAGTACATAATAAAATACCAATGTAAAAAGATCATGTTCAAATACCAATATTTAGGTCATCTAACCATTGAAGTGAAGCATCGTTTATATTTTTAAAAAATCAGATACACGTGTTTAAGTTTGACTTGGACTAAGTGAAAGTGAAACTAAAATTACCATTGAGTTTCCATGGTTGAGGATAGATTTCAGTTGGGGTTTCCCAAGCCATATTCCATCACCTTAATTGCAACTTCACTCCAACTCTTGTACTCAAAATGCAGTAATTTGTATTCAAAGGCATCGGAATTATATAGCCAACGTCTCACCTACACATACTATGTTTAGAGTTCACCAAATGACAAATAGAAAAACATTCCATAGACATGAAAAAATATTGTTGGTAGACAGAAATATATAGATTTTGTAAAATATATAGATTTAGAAAGGAAAAGGACAAGGACAAGGACAAGGACAAGGACAAGGAAATGAAAGAGAATGACAGGATAATAATTGTTCATTCCAGAGTAAAGAAGACGAAAACAATGTGCTTCATTTTTATACAGTCAGAATGTGCACAGGCTATCCTCTCATCTGAACCCTGGATTCTGAATTTTAAGGTGACAAAATATCTCAAGTTACTCAGTCTCCAAAAACTATTGAGTATTGAACAACTATTTCTACAGCTTCTAATAAAAAGATTAAACTGATATTTAGCCACCACAAAAAAATTCAGAACTTGGTATAAGGACAGAATTAAAAGGTGACTAATTGGTGTGATTGACTTAACTGCTTTGACAGTACATTACAGGTAGTCATCAATTTACAACCATTCATTTAATGATCATTTGAAGCTACAACAGAACTGTAAAAAAATGACTTATGGCCATTTTTCACACTTACAACCATTGCAGCATCCCCATGGTCAAAATTGGGATGCTTGGCAGCTGTCTCATATTTATGATGGTTGTAATGTCCTGATCACCTTTTGTGACCTTGTGACCAGCAAAGACAACAGGGAAGCCAGATTCACTTAACAACTGCAAGAAAGGTCATAAATGGGACAAAACTCACTTGTCTTGCTTACAATATACATTTTGAGCTCAATTGTGGGCATAAGTCAAGGATTACCTGTACTAAATGTTGTTAATCAGTGTTTCTGAAGTTTCAGGAATTTTAAGATATGTGAATTTCAACTCCCAGAATTCCCCAACCAGCATGGCCATTACTAAAGAATCCTAGGAGCTGAAATCCTAGAGAAAAACTACTTTCAGAAACATTATTCTAAATCTTCCGTGTTATCCAAGAACCACTGATCATTAAATCAGATAGTTATTCAAGAGATACTATTTACCCCAAGAGAACAGAAAACGGAAACAGAATGTTCACATGCCCAGGATTTGGACTCATGTTATCAGTGGGAATCAGAGCAAATATCTAGGAAAATGAGGTGCCAAGATAGCTCAAGAAAAGCAAGAGTTTTGGCCCTAAAAACATTAGACTATAGCTAATGCAAGGAATGCATATGAAGAATAATATTGAAGCCCAGCCCAATCAAACACAAATGCAAACTTTAGCATAGAAGAAAAAAACAAGCCTGAACCAATTGTAGAAGAATATATCATCCTGTTTCTGTGAGCCATAGCTATTGCTAGAAACAGATGAACCAGAGACTCACCCCAAAGGATTTGTTTGAGCCAAAATCTGAGACAGCAAAGTCTGATATGGGCTCCAAAAGAAATTCAGTCAAATTCTAGCTCACTGAGCAGGTTGAGTGAAGGACATGGATTATTGCCTGAAAACTGAGTCATGACAACTGGAGGTATTTTCTTGTTGGTTTGAGATGTTTTGCTGTCCATTCAAGCAGCTTCTCCAATCTGAACAAGATGGTTAAGGGGAAATCTAAGTAGACAGAGAGTTGTTGAAATGTGCCTCCTCCTAAAACTAAAACTTATTCAGACTGAAGAAGCTGCTTGGATGAGCAGTGAAATGTCTCAAACCAACAAGAAAGTAAGTCCAGTTGCCATGATTCAATTTCCAGACAATTCTTCCTGGATGACTGAGAATTTTCAATGATGACATGGAATATTGTTTTTTGGGAACTTTAAAACTTTGATTGAACAGCTTATAAGGGCATCCTTATAAAGACAAATCTGTACACTACATAACAAGCCCAAGTTTCATACCACAGAGTGTCTCAATATTTTATTAATCATATTTATATGGTTGCCCAACTCACAAGAAGCAACTCTGGGTGACGTATAGCACTCAGTAAAACAGCCAATGTCATTGGAAAAATATAAGGCATAATTACACATAAACGAAGAGCACTGAAGAAAGGGCAGGTAAGGCTCTAATTATAATCACCTGCCAAAAGCCCCACAAAACCCTGATTATGAACCAAAGCACAGGGCAACATAAAAAGGCCTGTGGCAGCCTGCTGTTTCTCACACCAGCCTGGTAGATGTCAGCGAAAAGAGAAATAAATCTGCCAGTCTGATATTCCCTTCTTTCAGTGGTGGGAAGCAGATTTTGCTGAACCTGTCATGTCTACTCATGATACACTTTATCAAACTTGGTCATTTATTCAGTCTGAAGGTTAAAAAAAATCACAAAAACCTATATGTTCCTGACACGTTCTCAACTGGAAACATAACCTTAGCAAAATATATCTTTTAAAGCATACATTTATTATGAAGCATGCAAACTCATCTCTGTGAGCAACTTATCTCTGAGATCTTCTCTGTACAAATGAAAAAAAGGCAGGATAAACAAATTTTAAATGTTACTTTTTGTGGAATGATGGGCATTGGAGAAAAGTTGGCTTCTCCCTTGAATCAGTGACCCAATCTAGAAGCTATAGGTGTACCATAAGACCTTGCTATGCCTTTGGACACCTGTAATTGTTCAGATGAAAAGAATTGCATTTGTAATTCTTGAAATTCAAACATTCATACAGCTATATCAAGCCTTTTACTCAGCAGACCCTTCCACACAATTTTTGTACTTTTTAAAGTTGAGGTTATAAAGAGCAGAATCATATTATTCACATACATGGTAAAGGTGTGCTTGTCTAAAATAGTATTTTTTTTTCACAAGTTTTGGTATGTTTGCCACAGTGCAAAATTTGTACAATTATAAAACCTGCATTCCATTCCATGCATTAATGCATGAATTGCAGGTCAGGGCAACTTGATTCAGATGTAGATCAAAGGACTTTTATATCCCCTCTGGACATACAGACTAAGGATAAAATTTTTATAAATTAGGAGTACATTTATCATCTCAGTGATGTCTACATGAACTAGGCATAAGGCACTTTCTTCTTATGTTTAGCATTGACTTGTTCTTTCTTTTACAATCCTCCCTGACATGAGTTATTAGGATATGCATATGAAGCTGTAGTAAGCATATAATTCCCCCATAAAGTGTTGTTTATATGGCTTTATGGTTTTCAAGCATTTACAATGTTGGGAGTATGTCATGGATATTATCATTAAATAGAGCACCTTGCTGAGCATGAGAAGTTACTGAGATGCTATTTTTTAAATCAAAAATTGGTGAGGATGTGCTCCCAAATCTTCTAATTTCCTAGAGTGCTTTCTCTTAACCACTACCATCCATGTCACGTTTGTATTTTTCTGCATAGATGTGTCACATATCCAAGCAAAATACTGCTGTCATCCATCAGTTCTATTTTCTAAAAATGTCTGTGGGGCTCATGTGTTACCTGGAAACATTACTGGAAATAAAGATGTACTTGGAGATCAATATTTTGTTTCCTTTCTTAAAAAAAGGAATTGAGTTGAGTTGTTGAGTTGAGTTGAGTTGAGTTGAGTTGAGTTGAGTTGAGTTGAACTGAACTGAACTGAACTGAACTGAACTGAACTGAACTGAACTGAATAGACTATTTGGCCAAGTGTGATTAGACACCCAAGAAATTTGTCTCCAGTGCAGAAGCTCTCAGTGTACATGCAAAGCAACAGAGTAGTGATAATCATAATAATAATAACATCAGTAAAACAAACTTTTTTTAACAAAATGAGACATAGAAGGAAGCACCATGAATACCACATTTATTTATTTATTTATTTATTTATTTATTCAATTTATATACCGCCCTTCTCCGACAGGACTCAGGGCGGTGAACA
>JANHZT010001479.1:220901-232401 GCA_032468215.1 Stegonotus admiraltiensis | reverse complement strand
TGCCTTTTAACACTGATCAGCTGTAGGGCGGCCCTTTGAAGCCCCGCGGCAAGAGTTTAAACAGTTTTTTTTCCTTCCAGCCGATCAGCTGGAACTTGGGAGGCAGCAATAGATTGGGGGTGGGGCCAAATAAAAGGTAAGAATAATGGGGGGCAGGGGGCGGGGGGTGACATCATATCATCACTGCTACCAGCTTGGCAGAACCAGGCGGAACCGGGAGGAACCAACCACTGGTCCTGCTGAATGGCCCAAAGTCATCGAGATGGCTTTCTAGGTGGAACTAGAACTCACAATCTCTTGCTGATTGGTCAAAAGTCACCCAGATAGCTTTCATGCCTGAGGAGGAACTGGAACTCACAATCTCCTAGTTTCTAGCCTGCTGCTGTACTACTAGACCAGTGGTGGTGAACCTTTTACTCACCAAGTGCCGAACAGGTATGCGCTTTGTGCGCTTTGCACACATGTGCTATCCATGTTAACATGCGGCTCCTCCCATGTGTGCTGCACGCACAACCGCACCATCTGCGCATGTGTGCGGTTATCGCAGACAATGCATGCATGAATGCCATCTATGCATGCGCACGCTGTGCACAAGTACTCTCACTTGCATGTGCAAACACGCTTGCATGCGCAGGAGAGCTCCAAAGACAGCTGAGTCCCCTGAATTGCACACATGCGCACCGGAAGCCTGGACACCACCTGGGGCACGCGTGCATGCGCAGCTGCAGGTGAGTTGGGCGACAGCTCATGTGCCTGGAAAGATGGGTCTGCGTGCCACCTCTTTGTTGTTTACTGTTTACTGCTTGGTTGTTTGTCTGAGTTGGTACTTCTTTGATTGGCATATTCCTCACTTCTTAATTGTTAGTCAAGTATTAATCTTACTGTTAATCTCTTTTACACTTCAGTCCAAGCCAGAGGAAATTGGCTTCCAATGTCTTAGATAATCAGTACCATCTACCTCTTCAATACAATTTTAACTTTCTATTTAGATTATACCTTAGGCACATTTATTACAGCTCCATCACTTATTCAAAACCAAATGTATGGATGGATGTGTACAGCCAGCAATTCAAAGGTAATACATCAGCAAATATTTTTTAACTGATGAAAGCCTCTTGCTGCTGTTTCATTTCACAGTGCTGCTTTTTACACATTGTATTCTTTCTGGGAGAAAGAAAATCCTATCAAGCAAATTCAATCAATAACAATGTTCTATATCTGTCAAAAAGAGAGCTAAGGATAGTACATCAATGGAATATGTTCACACTATTCTTCAAGATTCACTATTGATGAATTTCAAAGTTCTTTGCTTGGATCAGTTGGCAGAAATATATCTCCAATGTAAATGAAGTTTTCTAATAAATCAGTTCCCAGATCCCTAAAGAGACCTTCAAAAATTATATTTGTCGTCCCCAAGTTTGAATTCCAAATTGCCTTTTTTGTATCCAAATCAGAATTGATTCATTTTAATTAAATACCATTCTTTTTTCTTTTAATGTTTTGCAGAGGATTTGTCCAATCAGCTTGTCACAGTTTTCAATTAATCCCTTTTCTTACAATATTAATAATGTAAGTGTGTTTATTGATAAAACAGTGCAGGATCAATATTGCAGGAAAAGTACTTTATTTCATTGAAGTTCTTTTTGTGAAGGGTTTTAATACTGTGTATTAAGAAACCTCGGTGGAGAAAACTAAGCTGGTGTAATTTTGAAAGTTTGAAAATCAAAGTTATCGATTTATTTAATAATGTTTAAGAGAATGTTCATGCTTTACTAAAGTATCAGCCCCAAAGAATCTTGATCTTAGTTTATCGGTAAGAACAATTCAATAAAGATTCCTAATGTTTTATCAAAGCATATGGCTGCATTAATAGTAAAGAAGAGCAAAAATTGCAGATGAAAGAAATGTCAAGCGTGCATGCTTGAAATCTGGAATTATTTTTAAAATGAAAGTCAGAATGGCACTAGAAAAACATGATTGATCACCCAACTCCAATGCACTCTGGATAATAGAATAATGTAGAGGGAGAACTTTCTAGACCACTTTGTTTTTAATGTTGTATTTCAAGAACTATGGTGATTTGCAGAAGTTTTCTAATTTGCACCTTTCTTTTTGGGGTCAAATTCTATTACACTCTTAGAGCAATTCAGATCCAGAGAGTCTTGTTCAAGTAGAGTCAGTTGGACAAAGAGATGGAGAGGGAGCTGCACAGGGAAAGGAGGACCCTATGTTACATGTTTCTGAACCCAAATCAATCAATAAAAGAGAATGATTTGATTTATATTTAATAATGAATCTTAATTTTCATGGCACTGACTGCAATTTGTTTTGTTATGGTATATTATTATCTATATTTAAGCAATATATACCATGCCTATTTGAATTTTATAAACTAGTAGCACCCGTTTATTTATTCATTTATTCAATTTTTTAAAATCCAGCCTTTATTACTTTATAAGTAACTTAAGGCAGCAAACATACTCCTAAAGGAGTATACTAATACTCCTGTTTTCCCCACAACAACCACCTTGTGAGGTGGTTTGGGCTGAGAGCGGGTGACTGGCCCAAGGTCACCAAGCTGGTTTTTACACCTCAGGTGGTACTAGAATTCACGGCCTCCTGGTTTCTAGCCCAGCACCTTAACCACTACACCAAACTGATAAGCATACAAACATACAAACTGGTAAACCTACAGGGGGAAATTAATAGAACTTAATAATTCTACACTTTTTCTTTAGAAATGTTTCTCAACAAATTTCTTTTCTGCAAGTACTAATGTCACTTTTCTTTGGACAATTATTAGTATCTGGTTCTGCGATCGTGCTTAGTGTGTGATAAGCAACATTCCTTTTGTTACTTCTGTCTGTTTCAAATCTTGTCCACTGCTCTGAGTATGTCTCTGTAGATCAGCCTTTCCACCTAGGAGAGATCCTTCACATAATTTTCAGATCTCTTGCATAAAAACTGCAAACATATGAAAAGCTTCCCAATAAAATTCACTGTTACCTTGCACAATCCACATTTCCTAACATTTACAACACCAAACCAACAGGTCTGCAGTCTCTTGTATTTACATTTTAAGTAATGAAACTTAAAAATTCCTACACTGTCAGTGCTAGTATTGTGCACTGAGCAAACTTAAGAAAAACTGGTTCTTTTTCAATCACAATCTCTGGTGCAACCCCAGCTGAGAAAGGCAACTGTAGATAATAAACATTAAATTGACATACACACACAGGTGTGTGTGTGTGTGTGTGTGTGTGTGTGTAGATAGATAGATAGATAGATAGATAGATAGATAGATAGATATATAGATAGATAGATAGATAGATATAGATATATACAGTAGATATATAGATAGGTATTCCAGAGATATAGATAACCTTCTTCTTCCTCTTTCATTTTTCCAGACCTACATACATCTACCCAATTTACTAGCCCATATAAGTATCTTGAAAGCTTTGTTCAGTGTTTATAAATTGAATAGGTTTTCTTTTCAAGCCATTATTGTTTTATATTTTGCCGATAAAATGTTACTTTTAATTCTTGAGGGTTACTAACAGAATATATTCCATCTATGTCCCACAGTCTTCTCAGATCTTCATATGATGTCTTGTCTATGCAGTAGGCACCATTCACAGCAACTTTATTTCACTGAACAAAGCTTTTATTTTGGCCTTTTTAATGCAGTTCTCTGTATTCACATTCCTACACCTTTCCAATGACTTTTTTTAAAAAAAAAATAAAATTTGGATGGCTTATCTATAGTTTCCCATCTGCAAATGCACCAATTAGTTGCTTCGCTTCTTTCTGTATACATACAGTATTTCATCTTCGGTTCTTTTATAATGTGGGTTTCTTAATCCATTTCCCAGTGCAGCTTCAGTTCTTGCTACTGTCATGCATGAATTCTCAGCTACATTTCCACTATACTGGATGGTTAAAAGGGGTCTTTACTCAATCACATAATTTAAAATGTTGAAAGTATTTTTTCACACTAATTGTTACTATCTGTAGTCATCACGTTGTTAAATGTCATTCATTACAGCTGCATTCCATCTGGCTGCTCTTTACATGTTCTTGTGTCTGACCTTTCTTAATGCTTCATCTTTTTGCCAATCATCCCTCATTTTTTTAATATGGTATCTACATTGTGTTATCCTGGGGTCTGCGATAGTTGGTGCAATTTCTTTTTGGAGGAGACAATCACAACTTTGCAAAACTCTACAAGAGTCTGTTGAATTGGTAATTACTATGCAGGTTTTCAGGTATGTCATCTTCAGAGGCATCTGGAGAAAATATGATAGGCTGTCAAACAAAGAAAGAGGAAGCACCTGTGAAGCCTGTCATTTTTTCCCTCCAAATAAGGTGTTCTTAAAAATCTAAAATGCTCGTTACTCAGAAAAGTTCTACTAAGTCAAACAGGAATTTTCAATAAACCGCTACAATTCAAATACTGCTGAAATTAGAGTAATGTCTAATGTATTTCCACAGACTATAGTTCTAATATTAGAACCCCATATTGTGGTTTTTATTATAAAAGTGGAGGAACAATATGAAGAGATGCATTTAATATTGCTCTAATTTTAAAAAAAGTATGTTGCTTTGTATAAGGTTTGATTCATATCTTCAGTTGAACATGCTAAGATTAGGAATGGGTCTATGGACATGATCCTACTCTCTCCAAAAGTGGAAAGATCCAAAATGGTCTTCAGCATGATTACTACACATATTAATTCAATTACATGGATAATGTTGGAAAACCAACCAATCTGTTCTGAGCTTCTCTATTAATTCCAAGCCACTGACTTTCAGTGGCTAACTGATTACTTACCGGAGAGGCATAATTTTGAAAAAGGAATACCTATGGCTTTTGCTTGGCATTACTTTATTTAGTTTGCTACTCACTCAAGCTGGTTTGAGAAGAGGTAGGGCCAGAATGAAAACAGCTTGGCTAAAGGGTGAGAATCTCTATTGTAATTGTTCCTCATTCTACCATCAATCGCCTGGAACCATAGACAATGCAGGTGAAGGCCGCAAACTTCCAGCATGATTTAGGCTTCTGGTTCTACTCTTCTACCATAGAAAGAAGCCAAAATGCAAAAGCAGCATGATGCTAATGCAGAAGTGGGTTTCAGCAGGTTCTGATCAGTTCTGGAGAACCGGTAGCGGAAATTTTGAGTAGTTCGGAGAACCGGTAAATACCAACTCTGACTGCCCCTGCGCCCATCTATCCTCTGTCTCCCGGGTCCCAGCTGATTGGGAGGAAGTGGGGATTTTGCAGTATACTTCCTCTGCCATGCCTACCAAGCCACACCCACTAAGCCATGCCACGCCCACCAAGCCATACCCACAGAACCAGTAGTAAAAGTTTTTGAAACCCACCACTGTGCTAATGCATTGTGTAAACAGGATCTCAACAGCCAAAATAAGAAAGCAAATACCCATCCCAAACATTGTGATCTCTTCCAGATATTAAAACAGCAAAAAGAGTGTGATATTAGGAACAGCTACTTTTTTTTCTCCATTGGTCCATGCTGACCATCCAGAAAAAGCAGAACTACAGGCCGCCCTTGACTTGCAGCCACAATTTAACCCAAAATTCATCTTGCTTAGTGAGACAGGTAAGTAAATTTTGCCCCATTTTACGACCTTTCTTGCCAGTTGTTAGATGAATCGCTGCAGTTGTTAAGTTATAGTAACACGGTTGTCAAGTGAATCTGGCTTCCCCATTGACTTGCTTGTCAAAAGGCCACAAAAGGTGGTCACAGGACCCTGGGACACTGCAGCTGTCATAAATATGAGTCAGTTGCCAAGCGACCGAATTTTGATCACATGACCACAGGGTACCACATGACCACAGACCACATGACCACAGGTCACAGCAATGATTGTACGTTTGAAAAACAGTTATAAGTCGCTTTTTCCAGTGCTGTTGTAACTTTGAACAGTTACTAAATGACCTGTTGTACGTCAAGGACTATCTGTAGAATATCCGGACCTAAAGTTTTTAGCCTATAATTCAGGCCACCCTATATGGGCAATGAGTACATCTGCCCCCTTTGGGCCTATTATTAAAGTATGTGTAGTTTGGTAAATTCTATCAATAAAACATCACAACATTGGGTCAGGAGATCTATTGTCTGGGACTGCCACTGGGAGACATAAACAAATGGTGTGGAGGAACTGCTCCTAAGGTTAGGTTTTACTACAAAGAGTATGTTGCAAGGCTTGGCTGGGTCACCGTGGTCATGACACAGATTTCCCAACAAGCAGACATGGATAGGCTGTTTGGACAGCAGAAGGATAGCCAAAGTGGACAGTATGAATCTGGAACCTCATTTTGTAAGTCACCCAGAGTCCACTTCACAGAGAGATGGGCAGCATATAAATGAGATGATAGAAGATAGATAGATAGATAGATAGATAGATAGATAGATAGATAGATAGATGATAGAAGATAGATCGATCGATCGATGAGAGAGAGAGAGAGTGTGTGAGAGAGAGAGATCCTATGTTCCATCAAACCACATGGAAAACTGTAACAACTAAAGTCATGCCTAGAGTATTCCTAACAAACTAATCACTTCTCAGACTTTTTCCAAATACAGTACAATGTTATTCCTGGCCCCATAGTTAATGCTATCCATGTAAAGATCTTGACTGCTTACAATTATTGACAAGAATACTGACAAACAAGGGCAGTTTTGCACAGTAGCGACCTTCAATTACAAAACAAAATAATGGCATTGCAGCAAGCACAATTTCAGCATAATTAAAACCCTGCATCAGTTTAGTTTTCATAGAGAAGGTAAAATTATCCAAATTGCACATATTTTAAAATATATTTTAACATATTTTAAAAGGAGAACAATCTTTTAAGAACATCTTTTAAAGGGTAACTACAATGTTGCGTGAACATGAATACCCAACGCACATGACAGTGATTTAATTTCCATTTGTCTTACAGAGGTTGTTTTTAAGTGATATTCTCTAGTTTAATATTAGAAAGGCTGCAAATTCAGGACAATAGCATCCTTAGGAACTAACCATTCTTTATTTTATTGATTAAATAATTATTAAATACTATGACCATTATCATATTGAGTTTGGCTTTAATGAACATATGCAGTGCTTAAAAGAAGTTTACAATTCTTTTTTCCTTTCTCTCTAGGAAATTTTGTTCTTCACTGTGTTTAGAAGATAACTAAACCTTTTCTATAAATGAGAAAGCCTACTTAATTGCCATAATATTAAAGCCTTCCGGTTCACAATGCTCCAAAATAAATACAATATAGAGATCCAACTGACACTAAAGTAAGTTGTACACACAGAGCAAGAAAGGACATTTCAGGTCTGACAAAATATATAAGTGCCCATGTCAAACTCTCGCTTTTTTGACACCACTCAGTAGGTGAGGCCTCATTCTTCCTGATACCCAGTGCAAAGTAGCAGCTGCTAAGAGACCAAACTATAAGTCAATCTTTGCAGATTGAGTCTTGCCCTGGGCACAATTGCTCCAGGTGGCTTTCGGCACTCATTGCCTCTTTCCAGAAATAGTATTGGATCAGCAGTACAAAGAGGATGAAGAGGAAGGAAGGAAGGAAGGAGGAGGGGAGGGGAGGGGAAGGGAGAGCAAAGCAGAGCAGAGCGGAGAGGAGAGGAGAGGAGAGGAGAGGAGAGGAGAGGAGAGGAGAGGGAGCAGGAGGAATAATGGCCTAGCTTAAGGGTTGTCGTAAAAATTAAAATTTGCAAGGTCCACGGTGTGGCACATAAATGATAAGTCCGATTAATGCCCCAGAGACAGATATAATACATACAAATATGCTAGTCTACACATAAAAGATGAAGAACATTTGCAGCCTTTGAGAATCCTTCTTTCTGTGGCTCATGCCATAACACTTCACAATCCAATTTTCTTCAGTCTCGATTCTTTCTGATGATTTTAGTCTTTATCTTCCTGCCGGTATTGTCCATGATCAGAAATGATAGATATTGCAGGCCAAAACATTGGGAGGGATCTAGGCTGAGTGGAGCTACTGGAAGCACTATACAGAGATTTTAAATTCATTCCTCCCATTTTCCTTCAATGCAGGGAAAGTTAAATATTTCAAACATATATATGCATGCTGAATGAAAAGAAAATGATTCGCTACCTAAGATGAAATTGAATCAGGGCTATTAAGCAGGTAACTGACACAGAAAAATGCAGACTCAATTGATCAATGGATCAAGGCTGTTCAACTGCTTTTCAATCAGCATTCATAAACATGCAAATGCACCTGCATAAGGTAACACACGTGACTGAAATAGCCACTTGCGTGCAAGTAAACGTTTTCTACAGCTGGCTGTCCTGTGGAAAAATAAATCAATAAAAGTACAAGCAGTATGCAAATGCATGTAGATAAATAGGTACCACTTCGGTGGGAAGGTAAAAGTGCTCTGTGACATCATGCTGGCTACATGACCATGGAAATGTCTTTACACAGCGTTGGCTCAATGGCCTTGAAACAGGTATGAGCACTACCCCCTAGAGTCAGCAATGATTAGTGGAGTAAAATCCACACGTTATTTTTTCACTCAGTGGATTGAAGACCTGATTGTACTTGCATGTAACACAGACATAGACTTCATATGGATAAGCATAAGGAAATATGGGACTCATTTATACAAAATACAGTTAGGTTAAAAATATGGTAGTTATATAAGGATATTATAAATATATATGCAGTTGAATAATATCAGCATTAGATACTGTAATTATATACATTCAGTAGAAATGTAACTATTTACTGTTAATATGATTTATCATAGTATGTGTTTTTTCTGTGTCGTATTTCTTTCACTTTTTTCTTAAAGCACCTTATTACTTAAAAGCAGTAAACATTAATTTAAACCTTATTGTATAGCACATCTGAGTGCTGCTGTTGTTCTTTCAACATATAAAATATGGTTTACATTGGTTCTTCTGTTTCAGGCCATGGATGATTTATTTTTATATAGTAGCAATTTACTCTGTACAAAGATAGTGCACACAGCAGAAGTGAAGAATTCTGCTCCCCAAGAATTCTGAGATTTGAATTTTTTTTTTAAAGGAAAAAGTGGATGGACCTGGAACTTTATTCACATTTGACCATTTTGTGCAAATAATAGTTCTTTTCCTCTGTACCTTTGATTTGCTACATGTTTGTCTTATATTTTCTTTGAAAGCCCAGTCCTATCTAGAACGGTCAAAATTGTAGAAGATATGTAAAGTGAGAATGGCCAGTTCTTCCCAGATACTTCAAAAGAATTACCTTCTCTCCCTCCCTCCCTCCATCTCTCTCTCTCTCTTTCTTTTTCTTTCTTCCCATTTTCATGGAATTAAGTGGATGAACGCTGCTTGGGATAATCAACTGATTTTAATCAATCTAGTAACTTCTAACCAAGGAAAAAACATTTCCTGAACAATTAAGACAGAAATTAACCTGCTTTCCTTGCCAGCCCCCCCAAACATATCTAGTTTCTCTACTTTTCTACTTCTTTATTGAACAATAGCATTTTGGAAAAGTTCCGGTCAATTCTCTTCACAAGCAATCTAGATGTAATTATACTGTGTAAGTACAAATATTTCTTTAAAAACTTATCTCAAGTCTTCTAAGATAGCAAAGTTTTCCTGGAAATAAACACCAAGAATTAGCAACGCTAATCATAATCTAAGGATAAAACATTAAAAACTGGTTCATTCACTACAAGGAAAAAAAAATACACGCTGGCATAGATTCTACAGATCAAAAGGAATAATTTCAAACCAGTTCAAACATTGTAGATATGATGTATAAAATAGGCGAAAGCTTGACTTTAAAAAAAAATTAAGTAGCATATGTGAATCATAGAGGCAGTCAGGTAGTGAATGGGGGCAGACTGACACAGCTTGATGTAACCATTATGTCAACATGCTAGTAATTGCTTGTGGTTTGAACTTTAGCAAGCATAATCTCTAGCCATATGTCCTCCTCTTATTACCCCACCTTGAGCACTGGCCTTCTTAATAGATGATTGTCATTACACTGTCCACAAAATATTTTGGTTGTTTAAAGGAAAACTACAATATATTTTTTTTAAAAAGACAATTGTCCCACATGAAGGATATCCACAAAACAGTAACTGCTCCAAATAATGACATTTCACACATTAATCAAATTGAGTCAGTGGTGGGTTGCCCCCGATTTGGACCGGTTCTATAGAACTGGTAGTAAAACCGGAGGGAGGCTCCACTCACCGACCCCAACATTATCAGAACGCTTCTGAGCATGTGCAAAAAAGTGTGTGCGAGCATGAGCAAAGCAAACACGCGCAGGCAGCCCCGCTGCGAACTGGTAGTAAAGGTAAGTAGAACCCACCCCTGAACTGAATGTTATTTTCTTTCATTACATTAGATGTAAATTAGGAGCTGGTAACTCGGCTATGCAATACTGGAATTCCATTGAACCAAGGAGCAGCTTACTTCAACATAAAGATCCTAATAATGGCACCGTTCTGAATCTATCCCTGCAAGACACATGATGGTGTAAGACTACATAATTGTACATAATTGAGTAGCACTAGCAAGGGAATTACAGTAGTCCTTCAGCAAAAGAGGTATTGGTGATCAGTTCCTTGGATCTTGTCATAGTCACACCTTTCCACTTGCACAATTGTACACAGTGTACACTTCTGTCATGGCAACATGACAGAACGCAATTAATATTGCAAGTTTCTGGGCAAGATCTGTTTAATTTGTACATATTTTAATTTTGTATTTTATATTCTAAATGTTATGTCATATAATATGCCTTATTTTAATTGTGATGCTTCTGACATGAATAAACAAAGAAACTTGCACAAATTACTTGATTGTTAAGATAATATATGACTCTGTTTCTAAAATAAGTAACTGCATCTCCGTAAAGGAAACCTTTATGTTATTTTTTTCCCCCTCTATTCGTTCTCTACAATTCCTTCATGAAGCTCAAGAGCATCTCCTCCATTCAAGAGAATAAATTCAAGGGAATGACTTGGAGTAACGTAGTAAATTTAACAGATGAAGTTCTTTAAAAGGAATAGGGACTGGAGGGCAGAGACAGAGAGTTTAGTTTCAGCACCTAATGGGTATGAGGGGAGATCAAATTTTTTTAATAATTTTCTTTATTGAAAAAAATGTGGGTTTAGAATAACAGAGTTGTAAGGGACCTTGGAGGTCTTCTAGTCCAACCCCCTGCTCAAGCAGGAGACCCTATACCAGTGATGGCGAACTTTTTGCCATCGCGTGCCAAAAGCGGGGGGAGTGCGGGGAAGTTGCGCACGTGAGTGCCCACACCCATAATTCTATGCACCCCGCCCCTGTGTAGGTGTGCATGACCCCCCCATGCTTCCCTCGCTTTTGGCACGTGATGGCACAGCGGGCTCGGTAGGCCTGTTTTTCGCCCTCCCCAGTCTCCAGAGCCTTTCTAGGAGCCTGGGGAGGGCGAAAATGGCCTTC
>JANHZT010001479.1:147115-158480 GCA_032468215.1 Stegonotus admiraltiensis | reverse complement strand
CTTGAGCCTGGTGGGACTCGAACTTGCAGTAATTGCAAGCAGCAGATGTTAATAACAGACTTACTTAGTCTGTTGAGGAACCAGAGCTCTTGCCACATTGTGGCAGGACAACACTTGCACCATGATCAGAGTTATTTACTGGCAAAAACAATGTCTACTGGAAGAATAGGCTTACACTGTCAACCTTCTTTTGTTTAGGGCAGGGGTGTCAAACTCAATTTCACTGAGGGCCACATCAGGGCTGTGGTTGACCTCAGGGAGCAGGGCAAGTATGGCCGACTGTGTGAGTGTGGCCATCTTGATGCCACTCACTGGGCGTGGCTGACTGGGTGGGCATGGCCAGCTGGGTGGGTGTGGCCAGCTTGGTGACACTCCCCAAACTGGCCTGATGTTTCCTCTTCACATTGGGTAGACTAGGCCAAAGCAATGCGGGTAGACCAGGCCGAAGTGACACGGGCCAGCCCCTTACATTTTCCAGGACGGCCCTGCAGGCCACATCCAACCCGTGGGCCTTGAGTTTGACAGCCTGTCCTAATTTTATGAGAAAATGCAACCAGTTGAGATAGGTAGGCAAAAAAACATGGTTAACCCAGGGCTGGTGGTTGAAAAGAGTTGGTCTCTCACCATTGGTGGAAAGAGTCTAACAAAATGAGAAGATCTTTGGAAAGAAAATACAATTCAGTGCTGGCACCCCAACACTACAGTGAAATCCTGCAATTAAAAAAAGAAGACAGAGAATCCCAACATCTTTTCCTTTGTTTATGTCTTTTTGTTTGAGAGGAAGTTATACAGCTTCTCATGTTTCAACGACATGCAATTATAACAGTGAAATTTTAAAACCAAGGAAGGCCTAGGTTCAAATCCATCCTCAGACACATAAATTGACCAGATGGCTTTGAATAACAAAGTCTTACTACAAGCTACTTATAGAGGTTGGTAGATGGGAAAAAATGGAGGAGGGGATGTTGTATATACCAAATTCAGCTCTTGAAAGAAAGATGGAACATAAATCTGAGAAAGGTTATAGAAAAGGCGTCCATGATGTTGATCTTATATTTGTATGCTGAGCAGAGCAAAGGTATGGATTCATAAGTAGTAAAGCTATTTACATTTTAAAAGATTTACAAGAGTTTCATTTGAGTCTAATTTCATAGTTAAGTGATTTTTAAATTTAAAAGTGTTCTTCTGTTAACAAATTAATTGTCACAGGAAAATTCCCCCTGATATTAGAATCAAAGCAGTCATTTGGCATGGAACATCAAATGCACCACTGTCCCAAAGAAATGTGGGAACCTCTCAATAATAAACAGTGTGATGCACAGATTTCCAATTAAGATTACAATTTGGGGGCTCTGTTCTTGTCTCATGAGGTGATTGCCCCAATAAAGTATAGGAAAAAATGTGTAATATACCACGAAGGGGAAAAAATCCTACAAACCCCATGTCATATTACTCGTAGTCTCTTCGTTTTTCAAAATCATGTGATTGGATGTCAGCTTAGAGGTCCAGAATTTGCACAAATGTCAAGGATTGTTTTAGCTTGTCTTCCTGCTATATACCATTCTCATGTCTTAAGACTGGAAGTTCATTTTAGTGACTAGAGGAGGGATTAATTTCTGAAAAAGCATCAAAACTTAACTCTTTGTTTCACTTTAAAATTCCAGCACTGAGAGGTCTTTCAGACAGGACTGGGATTACAGTGTATTGAATAATGGAGGTATGTCATTACAGGTAGTCCTTGTTAAATAACTGGTTGCTTAGCAACCATTCAATAACATGACGGAAACCCCCTCACCCCAAAGATTCTTACGACACAATTCTGGAATTCTGACTGCAGCATGTCACATGCCCCTGCAGTCACATAACCGCATTTTAGGTGCTTGGCAACTCACTTTTGCAGTCACTTGCAGCATTCCAGACTCATATGACTATGATTTACGGGGAAAAAAATTGTTAGTTTCCAGCCATTTTGGGTGGCTTCCAGCAACAAAAGAACCCATTTTATGACTGCCACATTCACTTAACAGTTGCCATGTTTGCTTAATGACTATCACCAAAAAAGGTTATAAAATTGGACTGGTCATGTGGGTGCCTCAATTGATGGCTGTCATGACTTATAGTAGAAATTGCAGGCTACATTATGGTCGTACGTTAAGGACTACTTGTATCCCTAGAATAAGTATCTTAAAGTGTTGTCCCAACAATTCCATTGTCAGACTTATAGAATCTTTTGGAGAAGGAATTTTTCACCAGGATTGTAAAAGATGGACAGAGTTAAGGAGAACCCTTCCAACACACCTAAGTTCTGATCCTCACAACCTCATCCCATTATTTATTCTAATAAATTAACACTAGCATATTAAATCCTTGTTGTCTCTATCATTTATGTGAGTTTCCCTTCCCAAATTTGAAAAAAGGCCAGGCTACCAAAGCTTGAATTGTATAGAAAAGCTTGATAGGTTAACTGGTTTACAGATTCTATACCCCACATATATAGATATATAGTTGTCAAAGTCAATGCTTCTTCAACATTTGATGTACTTTATTCTGGAAAGAAGATAGACAGCTCTCTTTTTACAAATTCACTGCAATTTCTCATCTTATAAATGGAGAGCCCAATCATTTGTTTCCTTCAAAAACTGGAAGCAACTGAATCTCATTCTTCAATTTCTCAATTATTTCCAAAGATTCTGTTATACTGTCTTCCTTACTACCAAGCAATATTGAGACAAATACCACAACCAACCAAGTTGAGATGCATGTAATGTTGAAAGGTTTATGGCTATCTAGAGAGGCATCCATCTCTTTTAAGTAAGTCTCTGTAAGTCTCACAGAAGAAGTTATGAAAAGATGTTGTCAGCCACATTCTGAGCTTCCATAATATACTTAATTAAGAGACTGAGTAGTGAGCTAGAAAACCGGTAGTTCAAGAATCATCTCACACAGGGTTTCATTATGTGTTCTTATCTATATCTGTTTGCCTTAGTTTCTAAAAGTCAGCCAAAGAATACTGGCTGTGAGATCATATTCTACACAAGACACATGTTTTGTGGAACACATAAACTTGATTTCGATGCAGTATGAATACTTAAACAGTGCGGATCAAATGCTAGTTAAGGAAAGCACACAAAAATAAAATTAATATATATATATAGTGTGTGTGTGTGTGTTTTGTTCATCCCTTATCGCAAGTGAAACTCATATTTCCCAAATTCTTCAGTAATTCAGATTTTTTTATCAAATCTGGAAAAAAATCCCGTTGCCCTCTTACTAAAAGTAATATCTACATTTACTTTCTTCTCTCCTACACCCATTAGTTAGCCCCTAAGTAATCATTACTTAAGTTTGGAGCTACAAAGTATGCTGGGTCCTTCTCTGGATTATGGATGCAGAGGCAAAAAAATTCATTGACTAAGGAGCAAGGATTCAACTGGCTGGGTCTTACAATTTTCTGCTTTATTATAAATCCTAAAGCAGGGCTGTCAAACTCACAGGCCGGATGCATCACGCACTGGTCACACCCATGTCTGGTTTAGTGAAGGGGGAAAAAAGGTAACACAAGTTTGACAACCCTGCCCTAAAGACACAACTTCATGTGAGATTCAATTATGTCAAGACTTTTGCAGTCCTGTAACCCTAGTACAATTGTCTTTCCTAGGAGCCGAACAGTAACCTTGAAGAAAGGTATTAAAGAAAGATAAGAAGAGCTATTTTGCTTATCCAGCCCTTATTTATCAGGGTTTTCAGCTGTTGAGTATTGACATCTTTGGAAAAAGACTTCTATGAATACCATGGAGATTCACAAACCAATGGAAGAAGGTCACAGTAGCTCATCCCTAGAAGTTCTCAGAGTACAGTATATCTTCAATGATGCAAATAGCTGCTTTAGCTTGGCAAGATTTCTGTCTATAGATGAGGAACAATAAAGGAAACTGCTCAGAAGTAATTCTATATATCTTTCTTGGTTTTTGGAGCCTGACACACTGTAAGGAACCGTGTAAAGCAAAGCATGCTATTTTTTCTCTTATGGGTTTTCCGTTTTTTGTTATTCTAAATTTTGCACATATGAGTCTGTCTAATTCATTTTATGAACTTCTTGAGTTGCAGATTATCATGAAGTTTCATTGAATGTAAAATGCGTCAAGAGGATGCAAAAATATTTACTAGGTTAGGCTAATTAATACCTGAAAACTATTTTTATACAAATTAGTATACTGCACATTTAAAGTGGATTTTATTTAGGAGATAGGTAAGACAAACACATGCAAGTGGGAATTCAAAATCTGCATAAGATGTAATAACTTTAATGCTGAATTGCTCAATACATGGTCCACAAAGACAATATAAAATATGGCTTATTTGGTTTTTAAGGCAATGCATTGCTTTTATTAATTAATCTGGTCCTCCAAAGGACTCTCCAGATTTATTACCCAGATGTTCTGAAAATGAAGTGATATCTGCAGAAGGTGACAAAAAGATAAGAGTTAAAAAATGCACAGAAACAAGGGTGAGGCTTGGAGCAACCTGGCTGGGGAATTCTGGAAGCTTGAAGTCCACACATCTTAAGAGACAGCCAGCCATTGTCAAGGCTAAGAAACACTGATCTAGACAGTAGTTAAATACATCTCTGACAAATGATTTATAAAAACCGTTTCAAAAAAGTTTCAAGATTTTTTCCCCCTCATGAATAGACATTCCACTAATTTATCCACTGCTCAGGACATATTTAAGGCTGCTATACAGGGTTCTAATACTGCTTATGCTTCACATTAAATGAAGACTAAAAAATAAATAAAGCAAGGCTATTGCGGGGGGGGAATTAGGGAACTTTAGAGTGCATACGCAAGACATCCCACACAAATCCATATAAAGCTTTCATAAGTGCGAAAAAGAAGCACATTTCTCTTTGTGCACTTGAAGTAAAATCTTTACTGAACAGTGCAATGTGGAGATTCTGAGATAGAAGTGAAAAGTCCACATAGTTAGCTGGTCTCTAGGATGAAGCAATTGCAGCTATTACTCCAGTCACTGTGGTATGTATGTGTGTAATTTTCAATGAACCAACACATTTTGAATTTTATTCCAAGATTTGTAGAACAGAATAACAGAATCAGAATCTAATAATGGTTACATAACGTACCTTTCCCTAGGTAGCATATGACCTAGCACTTCATCAGCTGCAGGTTTATCTCTCCAAGAAATAATAAATGCATTTAGTCCATGAAAGCAGAAAAAAAAACTCCTGACCCAAGTTGCTTTCCTATGGAGAACTCAAGCAGTCCTCACCTTACGATTGTTTGCTGAACAATGGTTCAAAGTTACAATGGTGCTTGAGAAAGCGGTGTACAAACCCACTGTACAACACCTGGAGTCATATCATCGCAAGTTGGGCTTTTGGCAACCGGATCACATTTTGACAGTCGCAGCATCCTGTGATTACATGACGTGATTTGTAACTTTCCCAGCTGGCTTTCAACAAAGTTAAATCAATGGGGGAAATCAGGTTCACTGACTTAATTATAATTTCACTATATCAGTGATGAAATTCAACCAGATCTATCCGGATCGCGGCAGGAGGCTCCGCCCATCCTCCTAGACATCATCACATCCCGGTTTTGTCCCTCTGCACATGTGCAGAAGGCTCGGTGCATGCGTGGAGGAGGACCGCGCACTCACATTTGTAAGCCAGTAGGGAAAGATAAGTGAATTTCACCCCTGAACTATATGATTCATTTAAGAACCATGTGATTTGATTAACCACGAGGATTCACTTTTTTTTTTTTAATTAGGGTTATCATAATATAAAATACAAGAGAAAATAAAGATAGAGAGGAAGTAAGGAAGGGGAAGAAAGGGGAAAGAGAAAAGAGGGAAAGAAAAAAAAGGCAATTGACTTCCAACTTTTTTCAATGCAGTGCAATACAAAATAGAATTGCAGCCTCATCTTTTTATTTTACCAGTTTAACAAATACTAGACATAATGGTAAACCAAGTTAATCAGAAAAATCCAAAGTCAATTTTTTTTCTATCTCAAGCACAAAGTCCAGAAGTGATTTCCCAAGTAAAATCAAAGCTGGATATGATTCCACCCCCCTCTAATTAAAACAGTTAATTTTGCCATCTCTGTTAGCTCTATCACTTTCTCCATCTATTCGTCTATTGTGGGGCACAGGGATTCACTTATTGACTGCTGTAAAGGTGGTCATAAAATCTTGCTTGGTGATGACTCGCTTAATAACAATATTGCTTAGTGAACAAAATTCTTATTCCAATTCTGCTCATAGGTTGAGGACTACCTAATATTTATACTTGGTATACATTTCAAAGTCATGGGATGTCCTTTTAAAATAATGTTAGCCAGCTCCATATCAATATCAAGTATGAAAGCTACTTTTTCCACAATCCATAATGTTAAATATGGATGCAAAAATACTGATAGCATGTCAGCCAAAGAGACTTGGTTGGAGTTAGGAAATGAGGAGATGTTTAAAACATGAAGGAGATGGTAATGGGACATAAGAACAGTATTGCGCGGTTATGTTTGTTATTATTATATTGTTCTGGCCCACTGCAATCAAAAGAGTTTCCATAAAGATTCTCAATGAAGACAACAAAGCATGAAAAGGTTCACAGTAACATTAAATACCAATTTATGCTTTGGGGGAGGGGGGAAATGACATATTAATGTCTTTTGTTACACATGATAAAAAAACAAGGTTTTGAAATATAAACTGTTAGAACTTTTAACTGATGTAAGACAAATATTTTAAGATAGGCTTTCTTAATGTGTATATATATCTAAATATACGAAAATTGAGCACTATCTGAAATCAATGACAACTGCAAAGGTAATGTTGCGAGAACTATATAAAGATAAGTCACACGTACTTAAACGTGCATGTTTGGATCAATGTTTTTGCATCTTGGCACAGTAAATCTTGTAAGTAAAACCCGTAAGATTTTTATGTATGCCAATAGTCAGTATATTTTTATAGCTGACTTGTCACACTCATGCCTTAATTGATTTGCTTATATTTATTTGTTCAAAAGACTTATATGGTCACCTGTAACCCTGGGCAGCTCACAAAAGAGCAGTAAAAACACCCCAAACCCATAAAATCGTAACAAAGACTCCCAGTGACCCAAAGGCAAACATTTCTCCATACATCAATGTTTAATTTTGCTGGGCTCCAATTTCACCCTACCCCAATGCTTGTGAGAAGATCCAGCTCGTCAAGGCTCCTGGAAAGCCAGAAGATTGGGGGCCTGCTGGATCTCGAGGGTAGCAGGGCAGGGGTCTCCACAGAGAAGGTATTCTGTCTGGGACCTACCAGAAACAGGGAAGGGATCTGCAATGTGCCCATCCTCTCTAACCTGGGGAAATGAACAGATGCCTTCAAGGAAAGGCAGTACCAAAAACAGCCTGTGCCCTTGCCATTCAGAACTTTAAAGGTGGAAGTCCCTGCAGCTCAAGGAGCAGTGGTGTAATATGGGCAAACTGTGGAGTGCCCAGAACTTCATTTGCCATTGCATTCTGGACACTTTGGATAATCTTCAAGAACAATCCTGTATAGAGAATATTACACTAATCCAACCAAGAAATGATGAGGGCATGAGTGATTGCGAGCAGGCTATCCCAATCAAGAAATATATGCAATTGATGCACAAGATGAATCTATGCAAAGTTCCCCCCGACACACAGCTGCCATTTGCTCCTCAATTAGAAGCCATGAGTCCAGAAAGACCCCAAATTGTCTCTATCGAGGACTCTGCAACCCCAACAAAATGATACCTCACCAAATCCAAGATGACCAAATATCCAGAGCCATTATATCTTGTGTCAGCCTTCCCGGGTAAACCAGACAAGAAACACAACTTGATGAACTAAATCCATTCTACTGTAAGGCTATATTAACAGAATCTTGCAAGCTAGAAGCTATAACCTTCCCATTGCTACATTTAACCGCTTGAACAATTAAGGCAGGTTCTTGTTAAGTTTCTTTCCCTGACCGTTAAGTGACTTCAGGCTCCTCCCTCTCTTGTCTGATCATTCCATAGGCAGCATTTTTTCCCCTCATCCCCCAAGGTCAACCACACATTCCATTATACTTTCTAGGGTTGAGCTGGAGCCAGTTCATCTCCATTTGGATGCTCACAACCTCTAAGCAGTGGGCCAAATTGAACAGCATTGGCAGGCATGAAGATCCATCAGTTATACCCCTAATTAAGATGTGATTTGTCCCTTTTTAATTTTTAAAATTTATTAAATATTTATTAAACAAAATTATATAGCTGCCCATACAGTATAGCTTCCCTAGTGAACTTTCTGGAAGGTATAAGATTGAGGAAGTTTGATATTGATACAAACGAATTATATTTTGTAGGTCAGAAATGGAGCTGATGTTTTATTAACTAGTCACTAATAATAATCTCCTAATGTATTTTCTGGAGTATACCTCTGCAAACAGAATTATTTACTAATTCTTCATCACATAATGCTTGCAGTCACTATAACAGCTGCAAGTGGAAAGTTAAATTTCCCCACTGTACTAAATCAAAATGTCCCCCCATGCATTCTTCATACTGGAATGGCTAATAAGTTTTGCAAAGTATCAAAAGAATGCTAATTGGTTCACATCTTGCATCACAGTGGAAAAAAATGACTATTTTCTCCCCCAGTGACTGCTTATTGACCTAAACTAATTTGAGGAGCTAAACTGGGTCAGGGTCTAGTAAGTCCTTGGATGCGAGTCTGCATCCCATCCAGAGCTGGCTAGATGTGGAATTTTTTTTTAAAAAACACAAACTTCTACAATGGCAAATTATTTCTGTAATACTGCCAAGAAAATCGTGTAGATCTCCTGGACTTGAGCTTGACAAGAATCAAAGAAAAAAGTAGACATTTCAGTGCATTTCTCCCTTCCAATATCTTCTTCTGATCAAACTTCCATGAAAGCTTCAGGAGAAATCAAAACTGCTATATAAGTGCAGAGGGTACCTGACTGGTATACTACTTAAGGCTTGAGGGTGGGAAACTCAGGAGAGAATGACATTTATAACACACACTTTTTTTAAAGCAATATCCTTACTCTGTAAACTGCTTAGAGAATGCTGTAAAGTGCTATGAAGTGGTATACAGGTAGTCCTCAACTTACATCAGTTCATTTAGTGCCTGCTCGAAGATACAACGGCACTGAACAAAGTGACTTCTGATCCTTTTTCACACTCAACGACCATTGCAGCATCCTCATGGTCACAGGATCAAACTTCAAACACTTGGCAACTGACTCATATTTATGACATTGCAGTGTCCCAAGGCCACATGATAACCTTTTGTAACCTTCTGACAAGCCAAGTCAACGGGGAAACCAGAGATTAATTTAACAACCATGTTATTAACTTGATAACTGCAGTGATTCACTTAACAATTGTGGCAAGAAAAGTCATAAAATGGGGCAAAACTCACTTAAATGTTTCACTTAGCAACAGAAATTTTGGGCTCAATTGTGGTCGTACGTTGAGAACTACCTGTACGAGTCTACGTGCTATTGCTATTGCTGTTTTAAGCAAGTATCAAGCACCATTAATTACCAAGGTATCAGTGATACACATCTGTTAAACCAGTGTTAGACTTTACCTAACTTCCCAGACAGCTCACAGCTCACAACTTTTAGCATGGGATTCTCTGTCTGGTTGCTGGGTGGACGTGGCCATGGTGGGCATGGCCTAGTCGGCCTCCTGCACCATGGGGGGGGAGTTGTCCTCCCTGGGCTCCTGAGGCTTTCCTCGAGCCTCCGGGAAGGTGAAAATGGCCTCCCCAGGCTCCAGAGGCCCTCTGGAGGCCAGAAACGGGCCTTGCACTTACTTGCAGCCAACACAGGATGCGTGGGGATTCCTGGGAGGGGAGGGGCAGCCAGGAGTGGGATTTGGGGGTTCTCCAAACTGCACAGAATCTTAGCTAGAGGTTCTCCCAAATCCCTGCGAACCCCCAGCAGCCCACCCCTGCACATCATTGATTGGTCTTTATAAGGTTTGCTCCAGCCTTCCCCAAACTCAGATATGTTAGATTTCAATCCTTCTAGACCAAGTCATGGAAAAAGGCCATGGTATCTACAAATTATCGCATCTAAATTCTAACACATGGACAGTATCAGATAAAGGAAAGATATCATTGCCTATATAGGTGATTATAACATGTCTTAATCTGAGCCACAATTACAAAGCTGTCAAGGCTGAGCCCACAGAAAATTAGCGTAATAAGTTTCCTTCCAGTCCATCTCAATTCATAATGGTTACATGGGTACCTCTATGCAAATTTCTTTGCAATGACAAAGAAATCCAGGTTATCCTGGATTTCTTCTGGGCAGTTTTCTATCTTTTTGGCATTTGGGGGCGGGGGGTGCCATCTAGGTATCAGCCTGACCCTGCTCTACTTACAAGTCCCTGAAAAGTTGCCCAAATGTTCCTAAGGCCTACAAAATGCACATAAAAGAAATCAGGCCACATTTGTATTTTATCTGGATAAGGGGAATAATGCTCAGTAGAGAAAGTCTCCTGCATTTCTTCTTCTTCTAAGCATTCTCAATAAAACTTTGCTTTCGGAGCTATTTCAAAGGAGAATATACATTCTCATGTAAGTTTTCCTTGCGTTTGTTTAGTCACCAAGTATCAGGGTGATTGTAAATGGTAAAGCTATTTCTCCAACTCCTCCCACTTCCAATAAATGCCAGGGAAAACATGACAGGATTTTCCTCACTGGGTTTTGCAGTAGTGATGTTACTTTTATTATAAGGGGAAGGGGGGGGGATCATGCCCTTGTTAATTGCTGGAGAATTTCTCTTCTGCAGAAATTTGGAAAAGTCGCCCACCCAATTCCTTTGCCCACAGATTTGGTGGGAAATTTCAGAAGGCCATTTCTGCCTATCTTCATAGGGGAGTTTCCCCAAATCTGCTCCAATCAGATTTATTTATAATCCTATTTCTATACTGCTATGCTACTTCTCAAGCAGGATTATTTCATGCTAAAATGACTGCCACTATGCTAATACTTAGGAGATTTGTTTTTGGATTCTTGCTCTGTGCCAATAGGTCATGGATTGCACTGTTCCGTGGAACATTACAAAGCAGCTGTTTGGGGGGTTTATTAAAGCCCAGGACTTGTATGTAGAAAATCAGAGAAAGCTTTTTATTTCATATATTGTACAACACCAGATATTAAGAAGATTATGGATGGCAAATAAAATACAGTTGCTTTTCTTTCTATCGAGCTTTCATAGCTAAATAAGAAATTCCTTTCCTTTCCTTTCCTTTCCTTTCCTTTCCTTTCCTTTCCTTTCCTTTCCTTTCCTTTCCTTTCCTTCCCTTC
>JANHZT010001479.1:122624-138760 GCA_032468215.1 Stegonotus admiraltiensis | reverse complement strand
ATTTCACCCCTGGAAGGATTGTGAAAATATTTACTGAGTTATATATAACTACCCCATGACTACTGGAGACTCAAATATGAGAACAAGGAGGTAATTTAATTAAAGTTACCCCTGAATGTTATGCTAGAAGATTGACCCTGAAAAGGGGACGTAAAGAGGCTTTTGATAATTTCTGTGACTATTTAAAAGGAACTGATCGATTACCTATGGGATACAAAGAACTGTGATTAGCATACTTCTTGAAGGGCAATTTTAGGACTGAATAAATGGTTCTTGGACTACTGGACAAAAGTGGGATTTTTTTAAAAAAACAAAATAAGATGCTTCATAAAGAAGAAATGAGTAGAACTTTGAAGGAGATGGCGTTTATTTTCCAAAGCACAAAGGACATCATGGAGAAAGGATTTAAGGAGATTATGGAAAAGATGGAAAATACTATATGAGGGATAATGAGTAAAGATCTAGACGCTCAGAAAAGGGAGGAGTTAACAGAAGGAATGGAGGAAAAGATAAAACCGAAGAACCAGCAAACAGAAGAAGACAAGGAGGAAATAATAATAAAAATAACAGTGATTGATGAATTAAACCAGAGGGGAAATATTTTAATAGAGTTGAAAAGAGAATTGGAAATACAGAAGATACTTTTGAATGGGAGATAGGGGTTTGGGCATATACTTTGGAAGCTAGGCAGTGGAAGAGGGTAGAGATGGGAGAAATACTTAAATTGAATAGCCAACAAGTAGATGCAGATAGAGATAAAGATTCAAGAGGAATATGGGAGGCAAGTCAAAAAAAAAGTATAGCAACTAAAGTTATCTCCTCCTTGTCTTCTTTTGCTCACTGGTTCTTCAGTTCTATCTTTTCCTCCATGCCTTCTGTTAGCTCCTCCCTTTTCTGAGCGTCTAGTTCTTTACTCTAATGGGGGTGAGGGGCATGCATGGGGGTGCTCACATTGCAATTTGGGGATATGCATATGCCCCCCGCACCCGATTTTGGGCCTAGAAGACCTCCTGCACCAACCTGAAAGCCAAAACGGGGCCTGGGGGTGCAGCGCATGACCCCACACACCCTGTTTTGGGCCTGGAAACCTCCTGCACCAACCTGGAAGTCAAAAGAGGGCACAGGGGGGCCGTGCGAAGCCCCCCATGTCCTTTTTTTGGGCCTGGAAAGCCTCCCGCACCAACCTGGAAGCCAAAACATGTGCCCCAGCAGGGGAGCTGGGGCACATGTGCGGGGGCACTTGCATTGCATTTTGGGGGGTTGCACGGGTACGCGTGCATTCACGCATGCGCTTTGGGCACAATGCACCAAAAAGGTTAACCATCACTGTTCTATATCATCTATATCTCATTATCTATATCTATTTCATCATTTATATTATATCTCATCTTCTAATTTGCAACAAAGTTTCTACCTAACTGTATGGAGTTCTTGAAAGTGTTGCTTCTAAATCATTACTCAGTGGGGAGGGGGGGTGGAGCATCTGAAGAATCAAATCATTGCCTGCATGAAGTCTGGCACTAGCACTCCTTCCTTCTAAATTAGCATTGAGACAAAAGAAATACATGGAATTAGAAAGCTTAATAAAGCATATACAAAGTGTTTCCTCTGTGACTCTTTTATGGCAATGACATTCTACTTCAAAGCAATTTATTGAAACCTGGTCATGCACACTGACGACAGACTGAGTCATATCTCAAGCTGTATTCATGAGGCCATATTCTTTTAGCATGTGTGCTATGGAGTGTGAATGAAAATGCATGACAAAGTCCCAGCAAAGGGAAGCACGAATCAAATGAACAAAATGATTTCAAAGGGAGGCAACTATCAAGGCATTCAGTCAGCAGGCTAACCCCAGATCCTTTGATTCAGAGTGAAAAGTCAGGCCCCCGTGTCTCGCAGACATAGGAGTTTACCTTTTATAATGTTACTACAATTTAAAATCTTCCAGGCGTTTTATGGCTTGAACTCAGCACAGCAGAAACATCCTTTTCTTTGGCTCAACCGGATAACAATTCAAAATGATTTGTTGCAAAGCAAGAAATGACAATAAAATATGTGTTACCACATAACCAGTCATAGGCCTAAAAAGTAACCATCTTTCTTAGCATCAATTCTCTTCTAGGTTTAGATCCATAGTTATCTGAATCTATTAGGTGAGACTACTGGAAAGGCAATAATGTCCACATGATTCTGCAGGAGACCTTCATAAATCTTTGATCTTGCCCCCTCTGTGTTTTTTTCCCTACTTATTAAAAATTGGGGAATGAAGAGAATGGAGCTATGGTGGTGCAGTGGTTAGAATGCAGTACTGTAAGCTAATTCTGCTGACTTAGGTTCATCATCACAGTTCTAGACCTTCCTTGCCTGGACACCTGCTGGGTGAATTTGGTCCAGTCACTTCTCTCAATCCTAGATTGGGAAGTTCGACATTATTTATCAATGTGCACTGGACCAAGATACAATCTTCACAGACATACACATACATCTACAACTAAACAATACTTATTCTATCATATCTGAGCCAAAAAGAAAAATTCAGGACAAGCAAAGGCAAAACAGCATTTCTCTGTTTACATTTTACAGTATAATTATCTAATTTTTTGAGGTCCAGGTATGGTAGATCTAATATTCTTCTGTAAAGCCTAAGACAATATTTTGAATGCAGCCGTCAATTAACTGGTAGTCAAATCACTTGACCAATTTCTATAGCTAGAAGATGAATGTATTGTGAGCAGATAATTCTGCAATTTAAGAAGACTCAAGAAAAAAGTCAGAAACTTTAGTGAACATTAAACTAAATAGCTCTCCCTTTACTTTCCCCTTTGCATTTTATTATGGAGAAGTTGGCAGATCTCAATAGGTTCTGTAATAGTACCCAGTATTACAGAATCAGTATAAACTATTAATGGAATAGATTCTGTTCTATCTACATTTCCCACATTACTTCAAAGGAGATGAGTACATCTCATGGTTCTCTTTTTATTTAAGCAAACTATCCTGACAAACTGTAAGAACAGGATTAGGAGCATTTCCTACACATCTAGCAGATTTAAGCTGAACACATCCAGATGATGCTTATTTGGCAGCCAAGAGTTCAGAGCACTGACTGTCTCACTGCTACCATTCAATGGCTCTCCAGAGGATTGCAGCCCAGCTAAGGTAACTCCACCTTCTCCTGACTAGGTTGTGAAAAGGGTAGAGCTGGAGCTGTGTGAGAAAGAAGTAAAATATCTTTAAAGAGATCTTTTTCTGCTTTTCGGTGGCAGAATGGCAGGAATTAGTACAAGAGTAGGCAAATATAGTTACTTCCTATGGTTATCATTATTCTTATTCAGTTCTAAAATGCTTGGAACTGCAGATACTGACAATGGTTTCATTGTAAGAATAAATATACCATCTCCCTGAAGCAAGACTATACTACACATTCATCCACGTATTCCCTAACTGTGATTCTCTCTTCAGCAACGGATGTGTTTTCACTGCCCGTAAAAGAAAAAAATTCACTGGTTTCCCCCATCTCCTTTCTACTATATTACAGACTATTTACAAAACATTTCAAAGGATGCTTAATTTATTCTGGAAGATGAATGTGATATATAGCCTCATTTACTACTGACTGCAATCTCTACGATAGATCTAGATATTGGTTAGTCTCCAAACAGAGAGAAATGCATAGCAACATAAAATCTTTTTAAAACGTATGAATCATAAAACCTAAAAAAATAAAGGGAACAAAAATGTGTTTGTTTAAAAGCACAACATGATTTCATTAAGATAAGATCTTAGGGAAATTAGTTATTAAAGATCCATCAGAAAACACTTGCATCTCAGCCAGTAATTTTAATTATTGTTATTGTTAATCTGTTTCATGCACATTTATTCAGATACATTTTAAAGACAATCATGGTTTAATTTCAGTTTGCATCATCAACAAAATTCTTAATGCAATGAATATTCCCTTTCTCAACTGCAATGTTACTTGTACCATTATTTACCTAGATGGACCCTGATGTGCCTCTCTAGATACACTTAAACCATTTACAGTGTACTTAGCTGGATATAAGCTGCACTGAATTCATGCTTAAAACTGTAGTGTCATGTACCTACTCAGAAGCAAAGTTTCTGAATTAGTGGGGCTTAAGTCTTCCTTTTTCACAATACTTGAAGTGATGATCATTCAATAAAAGTGAGGACTGGTTCAATGAAGGAGAGGAGAGGAGAGGAGAGGAGAGGAGAGGAGAGGAGAGGAGAGGAGAGGAGAGGAGAGAAGAGGAGAGGAGAGGAGAGGAATATTTCATTGGCCAAGTGTGATTAGACACACAAGGAATTTGTCTCTGATGCTGCAGTTATAAAAATTATGGGATAGCCTACTGGTGTGATGACCACCAACCAGGATAGCTGTAAAAGTTGATTGGGAGGGCAAGGTCATGAGTGACAACTAATAATTCAATATAGAAAACCCATCTTTTAATTACTAAGGGAAAATAAAACAATTACTTTCCTTTTGTCAAGCTGTTAGGCTGTCCTTAAGCATGCTTCAAACATATGAAATATAGACTAGGCAGGATCTATGTAGGTCTTTGGTTTTATCTAACAATTGAGTTATTAAAATTAAAATGGGTGAACTTTTATTACCATAACCAAACTGATCATGCAGGTCCAATAAAACCACTTCCAGGAATCCAATTGCCTTGAAAAATATGGAGCCACCCAGAGGTGGTATTTAGCCGGTTTGGACCGATTCGGTGAACCGGTAGTGGCAATTTGAATTGGTTCACCGAACCAGTAAATACAACTTCTGGTTGGCCCCTCTCAGGCCCACCCACTCGCCACTCACCCCTCTCGGCTACTCGCCTCTCATCCCTTGCATTGATTTATGAATGAGATTGAAAAGAGGGTTGACAGACTGATTTGTTTTCATCACACAATAATTTCTTCAGATCTGAGGCCCATGCCCCCAAGAAACTTTTTGAGGGATATCCTTTGGGTCGATGTGATTGATCTGCAGAAATCCCCACAGCATTATCTGAATTAAAATTGATCTGAGCTTCCTTTTGCTGACAAGGCAAAGGCTGGAAGAACATATTTCCAAAGATATAAATCAGTAACAGAAAAGATACTGTAGAAGTATTCCAAACTGCTGTGTCTCAGATATGAGCCCTATTTATAGTAAAACAAAAATTCATTCTTGCACCTCTTGTCTGAGTGATACAACAGGGTAAATGTCTCCTGTTTTTGGACAGGAAGCCAAGTTTCCTTCTGTCTTTTATTTTGCTAATGGACAGATTCGGAATTTTGCTTCTCGCTGCATGAGAACTCTTACAAATAACTGACAGCCTCCTGTGAATCAGAGTCCCTACCCCAATTAACATTTTTTCCAGATACTTGAAAATATAATAATAGAATGGTTAGCTGACAGGCTGCAAATTCTCTTGAATCATCTTCATTTAGAATGACTCTGGATCTCACATCTCAACTCCATTCATATAAAATCAAAATAGTGGGCGGCTGCAATTAAGTGCTTTATTTATAAATCTGCCTGATGCCCTAGGGAAAAAAAGACCAAGGTAAGCTAAATGGTGAGAGCCAGTTTGGTGTAGTAGTTAAAGCACCAGGCTACAAATTCAGAGATCATGAGTTGTAGGCCTGTCTTAGGCACAAAGCCAATTAGGTAACTTTGAGGCAACCACGCTCTCTCAGGCCTAGGAAGCAGGCAATGGCAACCCACTTCTGAAATCTTACTAAAACTGCAGAGACTTAGCCAAGCAGTTCCACCAGTTGTCAACACTGATCAAATGGCAATGTCCCCGCCCCCCTGTGGTGAAATCCAAATTTTTTTACTACTGGTTCTGTGGGCGTGGTGTGGGTTGGTGGGTGTGGCAGGGGAAGGATACTGCAAAATCTCCATTCCCACCCCACTCCTGGGGGAAGGATATTGCAAAATCTCCATTCCCACCCCACTCTGGGGCCAGCCAGAGATGGTATTTGCTGGTTCTCCGAACTGCTCAAAATTTCCACTACTGGTTCTCCAGAACCTGTCAGAACCTGCTGGATTTCACTACTGGTGTTCCCCGCCCCCCCGCCTTGCCCTACACACCAAAAAAATCTGAGTGGTAGTCAGAATCCTGAGGAACCAGAGGAGAATGCAAGAAGTTGTCTAATTTGTCTTCTGGTAAATACTTGTTTGTGACTGGCAATGGTCACCATGGCAACTATTTTGTGAGTATAGGTCATCCTCAACCTATAGTCATCTGTTCAGCAACTGTTCAAAGTTATGATGGTGCTAAATAAATAATGGTTATCACTGGTCCCAGCATCTCTGTGGTCATATGATTGTGACTAGGGTGCTTTGTATCTAGTACACACTGACAACTTGTTGGAGTGCCCTGTAATCACATGATCACTATATGAAATTTCCCTGACTTCCCCGGAAAGTCAATGGGAAGCTGTCAGGGAAGGTTGCAAGTTGGTAGGGGAAAATCTCCCATATCTGTGCACATTCCCCTTATCTCACCACACCTCTCCTAAATCCCTGTACACCCTCCACAATTTGTGTGGCACCCTTGAGCAACCTCCTTGACCCACACATGTCTTGCAATCCCCTTACACCCTTATTGACCCTCCCTCATACCCTCACCCTCCCCAAGATGCCCATGCACCCCGCAACCTCATTCCTTTTTCTACCCAGCAGCAGCATTTTCTTGCCTGCTAGCCTGGGACTTACAACTTCCTGCTGGCTTCCCCACTGACTTTCACTGTGGGAAGCCAGCAGAAAGTCACCTCGCCTAACCACTATGGGATTTAGTTAACAATGGCAACCAGGACTGCTGGGATTGCTGTTACTAAGTGACATGGTCACACTTTACAATCCATAGCTTAGCAATTGAAATTCTGGTTCCAATTGCAGTCATAAGTCAAGGCCTATCTGGAGGCAAGACCTCTGTCTCATCAGTCCTGAAGAATGACTTAACTCTCTCTGGATCAGTTTGAATCACTGCACTCTCTTTTTCTTTGTCAAAGTTAATATTGCACAAAATTACCTTGAGGATAAAAAAGGTAAAAAACCTAAGCAAAGGAAAGAAAGAAAGATAATTATGTAACCTCTCTTCCTTTGCTTTTTTGCCACTCTAAATCAAGAACATCTACAATAGCATATAAAGGTAGTCCTCAACATACAAAGGCAATGGAGCCTGCCCATTATGATTGTATGTTGTGACAAACATAGTTTTAATGTTTTTATGCAGTAGTAGTTAAGTTAATTGCCATAAATGTTAAGCAAACTAAAGGTTTGTGATAGGCATGGTTTTGCCGAAAATTGGAAGTGCTATTTTTCTCCAAAACATTAATAAAATGTGATCACATGTTCATTGGACACTGCAAACAGCCTCAAATGAAATCATGTTGCAGTTTGGATATGTGACTGCAGAGGGACCCCCAACTGTCATAATTTCAAATCCAGTCGCTAAGTGACCGGTCATAAACCAAGGACTATCTGTAAAATACCCCACTTGCAATATAATATTTATTGTTAATAATATCAAAGTGAAGGTTTTTTGGCTACTGTATTTCTAGTGAAATAAACTTGGTTTCAGATGTAACAATTGGCACACAATTTTTTTCCCCTCCAGGATGAGTTTGCATAGGTTACGTTACGCTTATGACTCTGACACAAAATGATGATTGTACTCTGTGTTCAGGGCAAAGACTTGATCTACGATATTCCCTTGATAGCTCCCTATTACATGTAAATTTCAAAATGGAATAAAACTAATTCAATTCCACCATAACGAGAATAAAAAATATGCTAATTGGTCCTAGTAATATATAATGTTGAAAAGCTTTGTACAAATCTGATTTTCTATAGATTTATGAAGGTAAACTCAGCACACAAAAGCAAGCAGATTTGAGAATATCATTAAATGAAAAGCTTAAAACAAATGCAGGCCTTTGTATGCCAAGGGTTTCATCAACATTTATTGCACTTTGCTTATATAAATGCTAATATGAAGAAAAATATATTGTTCACGCAGGTATGGAATTTATTACTACTATTTTTGGCTAAATATACACTAGAGGGTGCTCCTGCAGTATCCTTTATATTACATCTTTTAACATAACATCCAGACCATTTGCTTCCATTCTGATTTTTGTCCCCTATTCCCAACAACATCAAAAGTTTCAGGAAAGGGCTTCTTATCTCTATCTCTTAAATCAGGACATTAATTGATTTTGATTTTTTTTAAAAGAAACTAAAGTTTACTCTGGGATGCATTAGAGTTGCTTTATTAAAAAATGGCACCTTGGGGTACCTTTGTAAGAGAATAAACGCAGGAAGAGTTTGAAGAATCTAAGTTAACCAGGAGTTTCCACTTTCCATCTATTTATTGGGAGTTCTTTAAAAGCAAATATGCTGAAATTCCTATAAGGCCAGCCAGCCAACCCGCCTGCCTGCCTTCCTTTCAACTTCCTGCTAGGGAATATATTTCAGGGAAGTCTCTGAAGACTGAATGCTTTGAGGAAAAAAGGCATGCATCATTTAATTTATTATGTGATAGATTCATGATACCGTACTGAGTAAACCAGTTATTTATTAACTAGGGACATACATACATACATACATACATACATACATACATACATACATACATATTGAAACATTCGTTTCACTCTTATTAACCAATAAACATATTAGCTTGGTTGCATGTTTCTGAACCCTTCATTTACCAGAGTGCAGCAAATTTTAGACTACCTAATAAAAGAGTTAATCCAGGACAAGTTACAGTACCACTTTTCAAGTGTCAATTACTCTATCTTTTGGGGGGGCAACGCACATATTATTTCTTCTGTGCAAAAAAAGAGGCATTGGTCCTGGGAAGTTAACAGTACCTGAGTTGTCCCCATAATGTCTGAGCTTTGTTTGCGTTGGAGGTATTCACAAGAGGCAGCAATGGGAGAACTTGTGCTGGTTACATTCGCCCTTCAGAGGCTGTGAAACCCTATGATGAGGAATGAACAGAAATGGGGAAAAAATAATAGCAAAATGTTAGAAGCCCCCACACCCACACCCCTCTGCAAAAAAATAAGCCTAAATGCATGTGGAATTAATTTTTAAAAACAAACCAAACATTTCTTAAAAAAAGAAAAAAGCATGGCCTTGCACCACATTTATTACAACCAAGGACATCCTTGGAAATGCAAGTCAGTGAATGGAGAGTTACAAATGGTGTGCTCAATAAAGTGTCTGGAAATTTATTTTTTTTGTTTATATATTTATATAGAAGATGCATGCTACCCTTTAAAAGCAGGGTCTCCCGAGGTCGCTTGCAATCCGTTAAAATCACCAAAGAATAATGGAGAGAAGTACCTAAAAGTTAGATCGTAAGTAGTAGCAAGACAATAAAAGCAACTAGATTAGCTTAAAAGTAAAGAGTATATCTTTTTTAAATTAGCATATGGACTGAATAAAATGTCTTGAGAGAATAGTGTTGTCGTTGCTGGAGGCTAAAAAACAGTAATGTCAGAAATTGGGCATCTCTGGAGACAATACATTACCTATTGATATTCCATGCCCGTGGAGGCCTATTTATTACCTGCAGACTTCCTACCCCATTTTCATTTCTATATTTGAAAATTAATTAAAATAACTTAACAGGAAAGTAGTAGGCTTTATAGGCCACCCCAGAATATTTAAATGAAGGGTGGAAGCTGAAGCACTAGGGAACACTTGGAAGGGAGCAAGTCACTGCTTTTCTTTCAATTAGAATGCATTTTGTGATTGTCTTTGCCCACTGTGGCATCCACAGATAGTTCGAAGCCTGTCATGGTTCACAGTATGTCTAAAAGTACTATATTTCCACACACACACACATACCCAAGTTGTTTGCTCACTCCTGAAATGCTGCTTGCTTATTTCCTGGATAAGGGGAAAAAGAATTCCACTATTTCAGGAATAATGTGCAACCTATGTACAACATATGCACATATGTTTTAAAACAAGTTCTCCTAGTTAGTCTCTCTACAAAGGTACTGGATAACAGTTCCTGGCATTACCAGCTAACCAAGTCTTTTGAAAAGCATCCCTGTTTTGTCTGGGAATTTGGGGGATTTAAAACCAATATATTGAGATCTCTCTTAATATAGGTAGTTCTTATTTATCAACCACAACACGGACCAGCGACTCCATTGCTAAGCAACATGCATGTCACATGATTATGCTAACTTACAATGTCAGTTCCATCAATTCTGATTGTAAATGGCTGCAGATTGATAAGTATGATATCATGTGACTAGCATTTTCAACTTCTCGTCAACTTACCCATTGACTTTTCTTGTTGGAAGCCAACTGTGGAGCTTGCAAATGGCAATCATGTGATCATAGGGAAGTGCGACTGTCATAATTGAGAGTTGGTTGCCAAAATTCCAATCACATGACTATGGGGATGCTTCTTTTGGGACCCACATAAGTCTTGCTTTTCAGTGCTATTGTAAGTTCAGCAGTCGCTGACTGAGAAGTCGGGAATTAAGGACTACCTATATAAACCATTGATATCCTCCAGTCCCAGGGTTGTTCTCAAATGGCATTCTACCGCTCATATTTCCCTACTCCCTTCAGCCACAGCCCCTGCTATTTCATCAGCGAGGAGAGATGAAAAACTATCAAGCTCAAGATGTTATTCTTAATGGGGAATCAATCCATTTTTTCCCCTTCAAAGAGCTGAGAAAATAAATGAGAGACATGAAAAGATAGCTACTGTATATTGCCATTCAACTCCACAAACTCTACTTCCTCGTCTCTGGTCAAACAGAATGCATAGCTTTCCATGCTGGACTTCCTGTAATTCTTGCTCTGTTAATCAAATGAGATCAGGCTTGCTTTCCAGGTTCCAAGAATATCAATTCTCCTTAAGCAAATAACTTACCTTACCAAGCTATTAAAAAAAATTGGAGAGAAGGCTGAGAGATGGCTATCCTTTTGCTTTGCATAGTTTAACAGCTATGCTAGTATTGTCTCCACGTAGAGCAATTAGATCAACACAAAACCCTTTTAATATGGAAAAGGCAACATTTAAAATATGTGTTATGCACTGTATGCTTATGTGTCTAACAAGATCTTCTCCTCGGGGAAGGCAATGTGTTCTCAGCTACACAAATGGCTCACATATTTATGCATAGCTCTCAAGTGGCATCTGACTGAAGACACTGTAATTTTTCACAGTTCAAAATATCAGTTATTCTAATAAAATGGTAATAGTATAGCCATTCCCTGCACATAAAATATCAGCTTTTGACAAGTGCAGAAGTACTCAATAAAAACAACTTGTATTGTGATGGGATCATGTTTGCCTATAGGGGAAAAAAACCCACCTAAACACGTATGTAATGGTTTTTCTCAAAAAAATAATAAATACGATATGCTGTGACCTAGTACCACCTTATCTTTTTTAAAAAAGTGGGATATTAATTTTGAAAATGAGTTAATGGATCATTTATAATACATAAATAAATCACAGATAAGTCATTGGGCACATCTTCTATTTGTAATTATAGATTTTAAATTTATTTCTTAACATTTAAAACTGAATGTAATAGGCTTCGCTGTTTAACATCCACTGCCACAATCTGCATGTACACACAAACACACAAGAATTATTGGGGTCGTATAATATGGACAGATTTATTGTGGCTTTGGTTTACTACTTTGTGTATCCAGTAACAGTGGCATTGTTAACAAGCCATGATTAAACAAGCCATAGCTTAAGGTTTAATATTTTAATACTCAGCCAACAAGTATGAACCCAGCCCTAATACTATAATCTATCTTCCATTATTTTAGTTGAACTGTACAGATAGTCCTTGGCTTTCAACCATTCATTTAGTGACCGAAGTTACAAGTGACTTATTACTGCTCCTTGCACTTACAACCAGGGTAACATCTACACAGTCCTGTGATCAAAATTTGAGCGCTTGGCAACCAGCATGTATTTATGACAGTGGCAGCATCTCAGAGTTATGTAATCATCATTTGCAACCTTCTCAGCTGGCTTCCAACAAGCAAAGTGAATGGAGAAATCTGGTTTTGCTTAATGACTATATGATTCACTTAACAGTCATGGAAAAAATATCTGGTGCAACTCACTTAACAACTGTCTTGCTTAACAATAGAAATTCTGATACAAATTGTGGTTATAAATTGAGAACTATCTGTAAGCATACACACTGACATACACAAACACCCAGCATACAATTAAAATACATTTTCTCTTAACAACAACAACAAAAAAAACCCCAGGTCAGAAATCTTGGAAAACTGTACAAAGAATGACTGAAATAGTTTTCTATATATTCCTGGTATTTGAGGATCAATCAGTTACTAATAATTTAGCAAATATAACCCCCGAACAGAGTAAGGACAGAATTAAGCAAAACATAGCACGATTATTGAGGAGGCTGTAAATCTAAATATTAGATTTACAACAGTAGCATCATTTTAATTTAAGCACTTCGAGAATTGTGCTGCAGGATTATAGCTATAAATATTTATGAATTAACTGACCCAGCCAAAGTGCATACAGTATTGAGCAACTGTGTAATAGTGACCTTGTTGTGATAATGCAAATAATATGGTGAGAACGTAGCCATGTTTTTAACAAACATGTCAACAGTTTATCTCAAAACGTTTAACTCAGTGATCAATGTACCAAATAGCTATGTGTGTGTGTGCACCTAAAAATATGCCTAATAAGACAATGCTCAATATTTTTCTAGTCTAGATTTCAACAATATATGGAATAACCACCATATGTACAAGCCAGATGCAGCCAGGACCACTGCACCAAAATTGAATTGCTCTCATCTGATTAACAGTGGAAAGGCCAAGGGAATTCCAAAAAGACATCTGTTTTTACTTTCTTGATAATGCAAGGGCTTTTGATTGTATTGGTCACAATGAATTATTGATAGCTCTCTTTTTTTTGGAAAAAAAAAACCTGGGTATGCCAAACCACCCGAACCAAGAATAGAATTATATCAATAAGAATTTCTTGCAGGTGTAGTGCATCTGGTATGACTTAAGAGAGTTGGATTTATGATGGGAGACCTGGGTTCAAATGCATGCTTGGGTGTAATGCTCTTTAAAATGTCTCCAGAAAACTTTATGCTTTATGGATGTACTGTAAGTTTCCTTTCTGATGAGCATTGCTCTGTTTTTTTCCTTAACTGCAGCCTCTTCTTATGTAATGATACCCATTCAATTTCTTAGTAACCCTGTTGTTATGTATTGAATACATATAGTTGTGTTAAGACCTGCTAAAGTGAAAGTAACCTTTAGATGACCCTAACTGTTAACTCCAACTGTTTTGGAGGGAAACTTAGAACATTCATATTTGGGTGGGCTTTTTCAAGTATTATGATTGGTTAAGGCCCTGTGGGCCCAGAGTATAAATTACAAGGATTCACCTGCAGTTCCTCAGTTCCAGTTTTAAGTCAATGAATGTTGTTGTATCTATTATGGTGTGTTACTTGCCTGCTGAAGCCCACTACACAATAGCTGTTGTGGGTTTATGTGATATAGTTTCATAGTTGGCTCCTATTACCAGATTAATGTGCCTTTGGAACAGCTGTATCAAACTTTTGGCTTAATCTGTCTATCATTCCTTCTATATATCCAGTAAACTTGAACACAAGGTACTGCCTTTATATCTTAAATCAGAGTCTATTACAACAACTGCAGCTCCTCAAGCTCTCAGAGGTTGTCTTATTACTGCAAAATATGTTCCAGCTGTAATAACAGGATAAAATCAGGTGTTTGATCCTAGAAACAGAAGAGTTGAATGGTGTTTATTTTTTTCCCACTCCTGTCATTGCTCAGTCCCTGGGAGCCACTATAATGACACAGGAAATCATTAGTCCAGATTATTGGAAATGTTAGTATGTCTCTCTGTTTTAGCATTAAAGAGCTGACTTTGATCTCAGTGGTGATGCTGTAATTTTATCAATTGAGGCTAATATAAGTAACTAATGTTTCCTTGAACAAGAAACTGATCTTGTTTTCTCCTAAGTATAAGACTATATTCTAGTTTCATGTCAGTGAGGTTGCTGACTAATCATCATCATCACCATCATCACCACCAATTAAATTTATATACTGCCTAACTCTTAGCAACTCTAGGCAGTTTACAAATTCTTAAAAACAAATATATTGGATTTCATAGATACTTATGGTACAAAGTCCCAAAGGAGGAAAAAAAATCTTAGAAGGACATATCAGACAAAGTTTGATTAAAGTATAGAATGCCACAAATGGAATAATAAATCCAACAATTTCCTCCTTAGCTTGTCCTTCAAATATTTTTCATGCTGGAGATAATTACAGCAAAAAAAAATGTAATTATACACAATATGTAGATATGAGTAATGTTTTCCAATTCTATGAGTAAATTACAAAGACAACTACTACTTAGTAAAAGCTAAAATATGCCATGGTTGATATATGTACAAAAAGTAAGAAGGATAAAATCAGATCTCAAAAAGGAAGGAGGGATATTAAGGAAAAAAACAGAATTTGTAATTCTCATACAAAATCAACAGCACTTAGGATGTACTGTATATTAGGACATATAAACTCTTAGATACAGAGACAGAACAAACAAAACTATATGATAAAATGGATGAATTTCAAAAAAGCAATTACTGTACAATAATGGGAAGAATTGTAGGCTAAATATATACACTTTACATCAAGTTATAACTTAAAAGGAAAATTGGTTTTATAGATGATATAGAACTCCATCAATAAAACCTAAGATAGACAAATCATTCAGTAATAAATGTTGGAAATGCCATTTTACAGAAGGAACATTTTATCACATAAGATGGATATGTAAAAACTTGACTGTATTGATAAGATATACATAGTATATCTATATACTATATATCTATAAGGTATGTATCTTATAAAATATACATAGTTTAAAAAAATTTAATTTTTTTTAAATAGTAAATTGCAGAAAATTTTGGAATTTAACTTTGAAATGAAACAGAATTGTTCTTATAAGGTATAATCTCAGAAAGCTAACAAGAAATATCATAATTTAATGAGTTGTTGCTTATATCAGCAAGAATAAATTTTGTTCAATCTTGGAAGAAAAACACAATCCTGACAATATCTGACTGGAAACTTAAACTTGGAGGAACTTCTGGGGAATATGGCAGACTGAAGATGGCTCCACAAAAGGCAGTCACCATTTGCGGCCATAAATATCAGCTCCTTCAACCCTCTCTGAGTAAACAGGACACAAGATTGGCCAAGCAATTCTCCTTACAGCTGCTCCTTATGTGGAGACCTGAAGACAGCAGTCTTCAGAGGGTGAGAGATGAGGAAATTCACCACATGCTTCAGCCTCGAACAGGCCTTTTTCAAGGACACTAAAGTCACACTTCATTCCCTAACCACTTTTGGAAATTGCCTATTAACTGCTTCAAAGTGACAAAACTGTAAACACCTGCCAATTGCCTTCAATTCTTAACATAAGAAACTGAAAGCATATATTTATAGTTTTTAAGGATTTAAAATAATCACTAAAAAAACAAGGCAAGGTTTTGGGTAAAGAAAGTTTTAAATTGGTTAGAGGCTCAGAGAAGTTGGACTATTGGGTTTCGAGTGTTAAGGCTTTGAAATGTTGCTTTTGATATTGGAGACCTAACAAGACAAGTAACTTGTAATTATGTTCAGAGAAGTCTTTCAGGAACTGGACTGGATCAATTATATCAGCTATGTTGTGTCTTCTTGGGAACAGTCTGTTCCCAGAAGAAGTTAAAGAAAAATATGCAACAAAATTGACATGAATGAGAATGTCAATACAAATTTGTCATCAGCTATAAAGAAAAAAATGGATGAGACTTTAAAAATTAAGGAAATAATAATAATAAAAAACCTAACAATTCCAGAGAGCAGTTGGAACAATTTGTTTTTGATGGATTTACAAAAGAAGCTGTTTAAAACATTGAAGACAAGAATCAATAACCATAGGAATAGATTAAGAAAACAACAAAACCCCAGGACCGGATGGACTTCCAGGGGAATTATATAAGTCAATGCAGGGAATTATAGGAGAGAACATGTTGGAGGTGTACAA